>JAQGBA010001656.1:0-13122 GCA_034698125.1 Prionchulus punctatus | reverse complement strand
CTGCGGATCTAGGTCTCCTTCGTAATTCGTACTTAGTTTCTACTGTAAATACACCCCTGATGTTGACACTAACTATAGTTGTTTATGCTGGAAAAATCGGTGGACAAGCGAGATTCTTGTATTAAAGCTGACCGGAGCTGTTCAAAAAAATTGTTGTTGACTTGCAACCATAATTTGCTTAAATCGCTCTGTGATTTGCACAAATTGACGCCCCGGATTTGAAGTGTCTTGCCAGTTTGGCTGTACAAGTTGCAGCAGTTGTCGAGAAGAGATTTCGAGCGATTTTCTGGTTCATAATTTATTTTTTTTAATTTTAACATTTAACATTCAGTTGGCTAAAACTACCATTCGCTTAATAAATGTTCGCTAGCGCTGTGTATACAGTGGGAAGCCCATGAAATTTGCTCGTTTAAAACGATTTTCAATTGTTTCATATTTTTGCTCGTTGTACACTTCAATATTCTATCTAAAGTGTCCAAAATTCCTGCGAAAGATACACCAGTGTACGAATTGTAGCGGCTTGGCGCGAAGATAACGTGCCTGAAAGAGAATCACACGTTTGTCATGTTCAACTATTAGTTGGACAGCATCTCAACTAGAGTTCATCATTTAAATGTAGTTGTGACCTATAGATAGTCAAACTATAGTTTCAACTTTAGCTTATTTCAGCTATAATGACAGCAAGGATTGTGCTTGAAAAATTTACCTTAAATAAGCTCGCTCTGGAATACCGCCGGGTATTATGAACATTCTTTCCAACATTTGCAAACGATCGTTGATGCTTCTTATTTTGTCAATTCTGCAAAAAATATCCTTCAAAGTTACTAACGCGGACAAAAATATGTCTTCCTACTTCTTAATCTCGGTCTCTTTCAGTTTCATGATTTTTTTCTGAAAGAATTTAGTTGCATTTTCAAACACTGGCAAAGCGTCTTTAATCACAGCTAGAGAAACACAAACTTTTCTTGCAAGCTTGATAAGGTTTTGAGCCATTTTTGAAATCTTACTAAGATTTGGTGCGATCGACTTGTATCTTTTTTCGATTGTATTCTCCAAGAGATTTATACAATCCTTCAATGTGGAACTATAGTCCGACACATTGAACGGGATAAGAGTCGAATCTGCTAACAATAATGTCATCTGACCCCACATCCTAGCAACAGCTTGATGATAGCTAAAATCCGGATCGAGAAACGTTTTCACCAGGTACACGGTTTCGTGAAGAGTGTGATACAGTGGATAGCTTCGATCCTAAAAAATGCAGTGGTCAGTGAGTTAACGAGCAACAATTGATGGATTATCCGGCTAAAATAGGAAACAAACTACTTTAGCATTTGCATATCGAAAATCCAATGATGGTATCCCAGCATAGTCCAGGAAGTGTCGATAGTCGCTGCCTGATCCGATTAGATTTATTCTAAAATGAAACTATAATTTAAGGACTATAGTTATCGAAACTTTATAGTTCAATGTCGCACAGTAGTTCAAGGAGACTATAGTTGAAATTTGGAACTATGTTTGCTCACTGGACTATAGTCGTTCAGTGAGATTATTGTATAGTTGTTGACTGACTTCGGTAAATTTGGTCTTTTCTCATCTGGCATTTTATATAGCCATGTGTCGTACACAGTTGGTCGCCCGGAGACGATTTCTGACGGATTAGGATTTGATACCTGTACACGCATAAAAATACAAATTCTAGCTTAACGCAAACAAGAATTGTGTCTTGATTTCTTACTAGCTTGGCAGCTTGGAATAAAACTTGTTGCAAAAGTGGAACGCTTTGAGCGCTTATAGTCTCTCGACCTAAAAATCACAACCGTATTGATACTGTAGAAAAAATACAGTAATATTCAACTGTAGTACCTGTAAGCCCGTTATCTATGTTTAGATAGGCGATAGCTCTGGTTTCTAAACGGCGCAGGTATTGCTGAAATAAAACAAATTAATTGCAAGAATTTTTATCTATAGTAGGGTCTAACTATACTTCGACAAATTCACTGGATCCAACTATGCCATACTCCTCAGCATCCCAAGAGCAAAACATAATTGTCCTTCTTGGTCTCCAAGCTAAATGGAAATGGGTTATAGTTAGGAATAACAGTGGATGACCACTGGTCAACTGGCCATTAACTGTAGCTTTTCAATTACCTGTTGTCTTTATTAAATGGGCTAGGGCTCTTGCAACTTCGAGTAAAATTGCTGTACCACTGGACGGATCCATGGCACCATACACCCACGAATCGTGGTGATTGCCAATGATAACGTAACGATCTAGAAGACAACCAGAAACTGTGAAAACAAAATAAAACAATAGCTCTCAAAAATGCTGTACCAGGCTCGACGGCTCCTTTCAAATATCCGATGACGTTTTTTATCTTCCTTGTTTCTGGAAATGTCGTCACATCCATTTTAACTAACCTAGAAAATGTCATGCTGGGCTACTATAGTCAAGCAACACTTATAAGGATTTTACAACTATAGTCACTGAACAACTATAGTCAATGAACAACAATAGTCACTAGACAAGTCAGAGCCAGAGCGGAACTGTAGTCACGGACAAACATTACCCAGTCACTGGACAACTAAAGACACCGGACAACTATAGTCACTGGAAAACTGTAGTCACTGGAGGACTGCAGTCACTGGACAATTAAAACTATTCCTACTGATCGGCTTGCTGCAAAAATGGTCCAATTTTGTAGGTAACATTTGGAAGGCTTCCCTGCCAATTTGCAGGCGCTGCTTTTCCCGCCATCCTTATCAACAGTCGATAAGCATCCGAGTAACTGATCGGAGTAACAGGCACTGTTGGAAGCCTTTGTACGTCGTACAGACTTTGGATCTCTCTTCGAATAACATAATCTAGAAAATGGTCCTAAAAATGTCCAATTCGGTCCAATACCAGTTACATCAATTTGTTACCTTTAGCTGGCAATAAAGGTGTCAGCTGGTCACCACTGTCCACCTCAACTATAGTTCCACGTTGTACGCCGTCAGCAGGCATTAAAACTGAATTTGGATACGTTTTATCCGGTGTTGAGAAATTGCTACTGTAGTCGAATGGGTCGCTGTACAATAGGACCCCAATGGCGCCTCTGTCCTCGGCGTTTTTAACCTTGGCCCCTCTCCAAATTTTTCCATATCTTATCAGAACAATTGTTGAATTCAGCGAGATATTGAGCTGTTTTTCTATGTAATCAAAATCTACCACTCTGCCGTAATTAGCGTACACGATTCTGTCCTGAACAAGCACATAGCAAGCAAATTTCTGTAAGTAGCCCGGACGACATAGCAAATCTTACGGATTTAACTTTTCCAGCAAATGCAAAAGCGAGAAATCTAATATTTGCATCTTGTTGAAGTTCTTCGTCTTTCACCAAAAATTTCGAAGTTCCACTCGAAATGTTTACCAAGACTTGATCGGATTGATCAACTATTGAAACCTGAAACCGTACTATAGTTGCTGTTGAGATTATAGTTACTGCTCGTCTATAGTCGCCATAAGACTCAGTTGCTAAGACCAACAGTTGTTGACAAAATATAGCTGCCAGTGGACCATAGTTCCAATTGGTCTATAGTTACTAAGAGACAATAGTTGATCGGAAACTACAGTGGTTGTTGGGCAAGAGGTGCTATATGACTAGTTGTTCAGGAACTATAATTGCCAGTGAATTATAGTTGACAGTGGACAACACTTACCGTATCTGGATTTGTTATATTTGGATATGATAGAAGTACATCGTACTCGGCAGTTTCTACTTTATCCAATCCGACATCCACAAAATATTGATAAATCTGATGTGCCACAGCCAAGCCTTCGACTGTGCCTGCTCTATGGACCGTTTTTGTCAAAAATCTGCAAGAAATATGTTTGTATTTTCACTTAGAATGCAAAAACATGAAACAACCTCAAATTTTCTTCGATTTCCGTTCGATTTATTTCGCCGTTGAACAATTTCGAAATATTCTCCGAAAAGTCGTGAGTCACATAGTCAGATTTGTCTGACGATACACAAAACGAGCAACAACTAAATACTAATAAAAATGTCCTCATTTTCGAACGACACCAAAGAGAACAAGACTTTCTCGACTTTCAGTTGGATTGTTCGTTGAAAGTATTTACAAACTAGCAACAGCTGTCGCAGCTACACGAGTTTCAATCAACAAAAACAAAATAAAGGTCGGCCCCAGGAGGTTTCCAAGCATTTTATTGAAACTAACGCAAAAAATAAGATTAAAACGTAAAAATTCAAGTTTTCTTCACGTTCAACGTTTCGATTAGCTTGGTTTCCGGTCTTTGGGCTTCTAAAACAGAAAAATTACTGAGAATTCGTGTGAATCGTGTTTGTGCCCGAACGAGTTACTTCGACGACGGCAAAACGACCCTTGCTGGTACCATCCCTGGCCACATTGGCACGTATTTTGGACGCACACGGACGTCTGGACGCACTGGACCGTAGGGCTACACTGGTTGCCGAGTTGCACGTAGAAAGTCAGAGGGATGTTCATGGAAATGGGGATCATGGGTGGGGGTGGTGGGGGTGGTGGGGGTGGGGGTGGGAGAGCCACGCAGACCGCCTGCATGCATTGAGACCCACCCCCGCACGGGCACCCTTGACCACAGAACTGTCCCTGGTATGATATGCCACCACCACATCCACCGCCAAAGCCGCCATAGCCGAACATGTTTCCATATCCACCACCGTATCCACCTGGAAAACCACCGAATCCACCGCCATAACCTCCTAAAAAGCAACTTGCTATCATCTCATTGGTGCAAAAGTGGTTCCAACTACCGAAGAAGTTGGCCAGTGCAGAATTTGCAGCCAAAACCAATAAAAAGCAGATAGCTATAGACGCTGCCATAGTTCAACTTTTGAATGTGTTTCGGAGTTGGAGAACGCTGATTTTTCCACTGGCTAACGAACGTTTTGCGCCCGATATTTATATGTAAATCTCGAGTGTGACTCACGATATTTCTTTTGAGGCTAAAACGTGATCGACGTTTTTGGCGCTAAAGCTGTATTTGCAAGTTGAGTTTTTGCACCAAAAAACCATTTATTTAGTCTGTAGTACTTGAGCAAATGTTTGCAAACAACTTTGACAGAAATATTGAGAGTCGGCTTGTGTTCCAAAAAAAATAAATTCGAAAGCCACACTTGGACGATTTGGACTTTTCGCTAGGACAATTTTTTGTGCGATTTAGCAACTATTCGAGACAAGGAAGCAGTTTACCTACAGGTTGTCCCGAAATGACCTGAAAAAATACTTCCAAATTTGCTAGACTAACTTCGAATACATCATCTTGTAGAGAATTCAATTCTGAGTTGAATGGTGCTTTCTGTATCAACATATTTCAAACCGTTTATTTTATATCATCAAAAAACTAAACATCACTCAAAACATCAAAAAACACATATCAGTACTGAGTGTGACCGCCATTAGCTTCCCTATTCAAAATTATTTAAAAAGCAAGAATTTGGAATTCTGGGGAAACGATTTATGGCCTGGCAATAGCCCAGATTTAGATCCGACGGAAAATCTTGACGAAATTGTGAAAAATAAAGTTGAAATTCTCATGCATCAAGAATCTGGTCCAGGACGTTATTCGCACGAAACTTTGCTTAAAAATTTGAATACCGTCTTGCACCATCTGGAATTTGATGAAGAACTCTTTCAAAGTTTATTGTGCTCAATGCCGGAACGTTTGAGATAAGTTAGGGAAACTAATGACGGTCACACTGACGGTGAGTACTAATATGTGTTTTTTGATATTATGAGTGATGTTTAGTTTTTTGATGATATAAAATAAATGGTTTGAAATATGTTGATACAAAAAGCATTCAACTCAGAATTGAATTCTCTACAAGATGATGTATTCGAAGTTAGTCTAGCAAATGTGGCAGTATTTTTTCAGGGGGAGTAGATCATTTCGGGACACCGTGTAGAACTTGAAATTTCCCCAAAACGTAAAAACATATGCATAACATTCGGGCCATAAAAGTCAGATACTGACAAAAATATGCAGAAATATTCAAGACGTAAAATGCAGGAACTAGAGAAAGGAAAAGAAATAAGCAAGTTTTTTGTTTTGTTTTATTGTGTACATTCATTGAAAAAAGCTTGTCGAAGATCGCACGACGACAACAATAAACTGTACCGTCTACAGTTCTTTACGAGTAGCGGCAAACAACAAAAAAAAAGTCTAAAACGTGTTTGTGCCCGATAGTGAACAAGCCATAGCCACTAAAGCGTCCACAACTGACACTTTAACGTCAATTTAATGTCCCGACAGGGTCCTTTGTCTCAACTGTCACAAAAACAAAAACCTATTGCAACATTACGATGCTCAGGTTACCCAAGGTGCAAACAAATATTTCAGTTGGATGAAACCGAGAATGTCCCTCTCGGTCGGTCGTCTGTCTGTGTGTGCAATGGCAAACTAAATAAACCTGATAATCAAGCTCGAAAATATCGTTGACCGGCTATTGAACGACTGAGAGAGTGAGAGAGCGAGAAACGTTGCATTCAAAACTAAAAACTCGTGTTGGCCAGTCATTCAACAGTTGCGTGATGGCGTGGAAAGGTTTTCGACAAATTTAGAGAGATTTTCTTTATATCTTCGGTGTTTACATTGAGCCAAGGTTATACAGTATTCTACAGTTCGATGGTCAATATAGAAAACTAGTTTAGCAAAAAAGTTTTTCGACCGCAGGTTCAGTTCGCATTTGCGAGCCACTGAAGACACATGCAAAATGTACGGTAGCATGTGGACCATTCCGTTTTCGATAGTTATCGTGTTACTGTACAATACAGTACGCGGCCAGTCGACACGAGGAGCCAATTTAGGATTTCCGGAAGCTTGGGATGGGGATAAATATCGAAACGAATTGTGCCCATCGCAAAATATTCCAACTTGGCTGGATGGATATTTATTGGTACAAACAAGCGCGGCTTACGGAAAAAGGAATGATACGGTCGGGAAAAAACTTTCGCACATGTTCGACGGTCTGGGAGCCGTGGCCTCGATAGAAATGACCAACGGTCAAGCCAGATTTTCAGGTAAGTCATGCAACTATAGTTCACAGTCCTACAGGAATTACCTATAGACCGTAGCCCATCAGGAGTTATAGTCCATAGTCCAACAGAGACTATAATCCATAGTTAACAGGAACTATAGTCCGCAGTCCAATAAGAACATATATATATATATATCGTCCACAGTCCAACAGAGACTATAGCCCATAGCAGAAGAGGAACTATAGTTCAAAGTCCAACAGGTACTGTAATCCACAGTTCCAAGAGGGCAAATAGCCCATCGGCCAACTGGAACAATAGTCTATAGTCCAACAGAAACTATCGTTCATAGTTCTATAGAAACTGTAGTCCATAATCCAACATGAACAGTAGTCCATAGCATAGTCCAACAGTAACTACAATCCAAAGTACAACAGTAACTATGAGCTACAGGCCATAGTCTAACAGGAAGTGTAGTTCATAATCCAACAAAAACTGCAGTTCAAAGTCCAGCAGGAACTGTGAGCTATAGGCAATAGTCCAACAGGAGCTGTATGTCCATAGTCCAACAGGAACTATAGTCCATAGTCAGTAGATACTATAGTCCAAGGCCAGCATAACTGGACTCCATAGTTCATAGGAACTATAGTCCATACAACTATGGTCTGTGGGTGTGTGAACTTTATTCGCACTTGTAGCTACCTACTACCCATCGAGACCGTACAAAATTTGGAGCTTTTACGACCGGAACATGTCCAAATCGAACGTGGCTTGGGACCCCATCAGATCCTCGTACAACTCGACTGCCTTGAACATGTGGAAGCACATCAAGGACGACGACAGTTTCCCGATGCATCCGAACATCGACTTCTGGCAAATCGGTCGAACTATAGTCGCAGCCACCGAATTCGTGGGCGTTGGCATGCAATTCAACGTTTCTGCTTTGGACGACTTCAAGAGTTTTTTATTTCGTGAAACCGACTCGATTTTCAAAGGAACGAGCACAATTATTCCACTGACCATGCCCGTTCACGAGCGTATGGAAGCCGACGGCACCATCTACGCGGCTTGCGCGGCGTTCGATCCGAGCAAAAACAAGATGTACCAAATCGTTTTCAAGATCAGCCCCGATGGCGTACGGTCTACGGAGGGACTGTACGACCATGGAACCTACGAACCGGAGAAGTGCACGGCGGACGGCAGGTACACGGGCGAGAAGAAAACGTTGGCCGGATACATGCATTCGATTACGAGCACAAAATCTTACTTGATCTTGCCTGTAACGTCGCTCATTTTGAATCCGTGCAAACTCCCTCCGATATCCGACAGGCTGAAGCCGTCGACTTCTTCTCAGCTGCCATTCGACATCAAAGAAAATCCAGTTGCAACCGAGTTTGCAACTGACGTGCCATTAAGGTAATGAATCTTCAACTATAATTCTTCAAATGTCAGCAACTGTAGAGTATTCAAATTTGTTATTCAGAGTTCAATATTGGTTTGAAGAGTATTCAAATATATGTTCTATAGTTCTCAGCAGTTTGCATCTATAGTTCTCCTGTGTCTGCAACTATAGTTCTTCTGTAGCAGCAACTAAAGTTCTCCTGTATCTGCAATTATAGTTCTATTGTACATGCAACTATAGTTCTCCAAACTCCACGGCTATAGTCTCCAGTGTCTGCAACTATAGTGCTATGATGTTTGCCAGTATCGTTCTCCCAAGACAACTAAGGTTTTTCACAGTCTGTAACTATAGTTGTCCAGAATCTACAATTTTAACCTTCTGTCTTCAACTATAGTTCTCCAATTAGTCGGATTTGTGATCTTTACATTAGCTTCGATGTCTGCATTTTGAATTTTAAATTTATTGCTTCAGACGTAAATATTTTCTTTATAAACAAATATTATGCTCGTGTTCTCTCGAATTTCGCTCTGTTTGCTTAATCATTAATGCAAAGTCAGATTTTGCTAAAAATTGATATCCTTTTCTCTTGCAATAGTTAGTAAATAAAGCTCAATAGTTCAGATTGGAAACGGTTTTGAATCCTAGGAGAGCTTGAAAACATATGCGCAAGCGGAGGTTTTCTCACTAGCCACTTTATGATCTATGGTCCCCGACACTATTGTCGCTTATGCTATAGCTAGTTTCTTCTATAGTTACTTCTGAACTATAGCGCCTGTTGAACTATGGATTACTTACAAATTTAAGTCACTTTTATGATTTGCAGGTTCATTATTTTCGACAAAAAGAACAAACGCTTCGTCACCGCCAAACCGATAGAGGCGTACCCTTCGAGTTTCATCACCCATCAATTCAACGCTTACGAGGATGACGACGGAACCCTGGTCGCCGACATGATCGGCACCGATGGCATGGAGGGCTTCTACGAATACCTCACACCGGATCACATAATCAACCGAGGTTTCAATCAGTCGAACTATCGACTGTCTAGGTACAGAATCAATTTGAGCACAAATACCATCCAGAGAACGCACATTTTGAGCGAGCAGGATAGAATATCGGGCGAATTTTCGAATTACAACAGAAACTTCATGGAACGCAAATACAAATACGGTTACTTGGTCATTAATCCGTTCATGGCAGGCAATAAGATAATCAAGATCGACATGGACGGTCGACGGATAGTCGCCGACTTTATGGCCCCGGGTACCAGGGCGCCGGTGTCTGTATTGAGGGAACCGTGGTTCGTTCAGAGGCCGGGCTCCAGCGACGAGGACGACGGCGTGTTGCTGGTATTGGGAGGCGATGTAACGAGCAAATCTACAGTTCTCTACGTGCTGGACGCTAAATCCTTGAAGATTGCTGGCCAAGCCGAAATCCCCACCTTTATCCCGTTTGGATTCCACAATCGATTCTACAGCAAAGAAGACCTGGAAACCACGAAGCCAGTGAAAGCTTTTGCTGGTTCTAGAGCTGTTGAAGGAACTATAGAGCAAGGTACAGTTGCTCCTGGTCAGCACGTCAAAACTGCTTCTGGGTTGGTTACCGGACCCGAGCCACTGCTGTGGAATCAGCTAAATATTTTGACCCCGACCTCCAAGGAGCTGTTCAATACTTTGCTGACCCAAGCGAATCAAGCTTCGGTTAGTTCTGTGAAAAAGCAACAAAACGAACCTGGCAAACCGTTTTCGAGCCAGGTATCGCTCGAAACGAGCCAAAACTCGAAACTACCCTCGAACCCTTATCAGCCGGTGAAACGAGGCAATTTGATCGAAGACGATTTCGGCTTGCCAACCACGTCGTTGGGCAGCGTAAATTGGTCGAATTTGGTCGAACAGGGCAAAAAATTGATATGCACATTATTCAAGGATGCCATCGACAATGCAGGATCTCATTTCTGTTCAAAGAACTCTGGCGATCCACACACTAAAACTTAAAAAACAAACAAAAAATCAGCTGACTGTATAGTGTTCGTTGCAAAGTTGTGTTTTAGTGTTGGATTTATTGTAAAAAGTCGTTTTTCCAATCAGTTAATGAAACAGGACGCTTAAAATCAAAATTTAACCACAATTTTGCTTCTTCAGGTGGTTTGTGGGCAATTTCACTACAGCGGCAGTTGCTGACGAAAAACTGCTTTTTGCTTGTAAAGTCGCAACAACAAGCACAAAATGTGTCCTCATCGACCACTTTACCATCAACACATAAAATTCAACATTTCAATTTCAAAAATTCAAAGAATCAACTAAACTCTCAAAAATTCTAGCAACCTTTTTGTTTTTATTGTGTGAAAAGCTTGCATATATAAAAAGTTTATACGACTCATCTTTATGAATCTCAGCAAACATTGAGTTCATATAAATATGAAAACCATCACTTTTCGTGGAAAGTTTGTAAAGAATAATGCAAAAAAGTTATTTCGCCCACAAAACAAGTTTGCTCGCCACAAAACTTGTTTTTTCGACATAAATATTCACCGTCTCTACATGAACAGTCGCAAAAAACGTTTCGAGGACAGTGAGTAAATGTTCAATAAAACTTTTTTTGTTTGTTGTTTGACATGTTCTGTAATTTCAATTGATGCTCGGGCTAAAAGAGATCTGGAGCCGGGGTATCAAGGATTTTGGAATGGATGTTCGTATCAGAAATATGCTATCTCATCGAGAACAACACCCGAGTGGCTGAATGGATATTTCTGGATCCTATCTTGGTCTTTTTTTTGTTTTCTTTGTGCTATTGAATGTATTATCGTAGTTTCATTTTTGTTGGTCCATCAGTCTCGTCCAGCACTGTTAGGAGACGCTTGGGAGAGAATGGGTTAAGTGGTAAAATCGTCGGACAAAAGTCATTCATTTCAGAAGTGAATAAAAATCAATCGTTTAAATTTTGCCAACAACCATTTAAATTGGTCCATGGAAGATTAGGTCCAACTTCTTTGGTCTGATGAAACAAAATTGAATTTTTCACTCAAAAACGACGAAGATACATCCCCAGAAGAGTTGGGAAGAATACAACTCGTATTGCCACGTTGGTACATTGTAACATGGTGGCGGATCACTAATGGTGCGGGGAGCCGTGGGTATGGCGGTGTTGGCGAGTTAGAAAAAGTTGATTATATCATAAATGTTAAAAACTATATCGGAATCTGGGATAGAAGTTTGCATGAGTCCGTCGAAAAATCATTGAAACAACCAGAGAAAATTGGTTTTTTCAACAAGATAATGATCTGAAGCATAAAGCTCAAATTGTGACAACGCACCTTATTGATATGGGTGTTCCAGTCCTCGAGTTGCCTCCCCAGTCACCCGACCTTAATCCAACCGAATATTTGTTGCAATTGATAAAGGCCAAATGTGAGCAAAATGGATTCCAGGCAAAAAACAAGGAGGAATTATTTGATTTCCTTCTTCAAATATGGTCCAAAATTACGTGTGAAGAACGTGCAAATTTGCTTAGCAGCATGCCCAACCATTTGAAGGAAGTTATTAAATCTGGTGGTGAACAACTTGTTACTAGTCGAGAGTGAATTGTTTTTTGCTATCTAATGATGTTAAATTTATTTTATTACGTCCAGTACTCGCGACTCGCTGTAATACTATATGATGTAATAATAGATGCTGTAAATGCTGTATACTGTAATGCTGTAACGCTATTCGCGGTAACGGTAGTGCTAGAACGCTATTTGATGTAATGCTATAAGCTGCAAAGCTGTTACCTGCAATGCGATTTGATATACGCTGTAATACGACTCGCTGTAACAATATACACTGTAACGCTATTAGTTGTACCACTACACACTGTAACACCAACGACTGTACGATTTACACTACAACGCTATCCGCTGTAACACTATAAACTACTATAACACTAACTATACGGTAAACTATAATGATATACTGTGTAACGCTGTATGTATAACCCTATATGCTGTACGCTATACACTACAACTCTATAAGCTATAAAGCTATACGGTATATCATTTAACGCGAAACGGGCAATACGGTATATGTTATTATGCAAATCAAGTATATACGTTAATACCATAAGCCATTAGCTGACTTCCAATATATTTAATAATTTTACATATTTTGAGCGAGTCATGAATCCATGATCAGGTTAACTGGTGTAATTATCAAAACTTGATTGAGGCACTGTTTACGAACAAACTTTCCAAACTAGTACCCCTTCTGTAACTTAGCCAAAGGATATACAAAATTCACAAGAGCTAATGCAAATGCTACTACAGTCAACCCTTGAGAGTCCGACATTTGACAATACGACGACCTTGGATATCCGACATTTTTCTGTAACATTCCATTCACAATTGCAAACTCAAAAAAATTACAGTAAGAATGGTTTGCATGTACGGCGTAAAACAGAAATTACAACTTACATTTTGCAAAATGTATCAATTTGTGTTTTAGATATCTGTAGCAGACATGGTGGACCATTTTGTAAAGTGTCAGTTTCCAAAATTGTGTTTTCCGCTGTATATACAAATTATTGAGAGTCGTAGTTGACTGGCATTAAGAGCGGTCAGTTTTTAACTTTGCTCTCCCTTGTGGTCCGAGGTATTACTATGGCCTTATACACTTTATTTAAACAGTTTCGATTTGGATCATGGAATGTTCGTACGATTAATGGTA
>JAQGBA010001655.1:0-13132 GCA_034698125.1 Prionchulus punctatus | reverse complement strand
TCAAAAGTTGCAGAGCGTTAGCAGCTGATATTTATATATTCTGAATCAGCTGAAGAAGGGCTTCAATTTCATATATGCGACACCACGATCGGCGTCCGGCACCCGGCACCCTTCCCTCGTTAGTTAAACTGTCATGTGTGCTGAACAGTTACTTGAGCCATTATGTGTGTATTTGATCCGGCCCTGGTGATTTTCAATTAGCCATTGTTCTTAGGCATTTTCGGACCGTATCAACAGTGATTTTTGTCCCTGCATTGCACTGCAACTCTAATTCAGTACACTGAAATCGCACTGCAGCATGGCTGCAACTGCACAATAACTGTACAGCAGCATGACTAGATGGGCACTACAACCGCACTGAAACTGTACTGTAACTGTACTGCAACTGTACTGCAACTGCACTATATCATGATTGCAACTGCACTACAACTGCACTGCAGTTTATACTCTGGGCAATAGGCTCAGAGAGTTTCATTAGTCAGTGACGTGACTTTTCGATTTAGCGGGAAAACTTTCTAAGTTGACTACACCCAATTTTTTGTCTGAAACATCAAATTTATTGGATGAATTCTCATTGACACGTTCACAATATGGAAAATGCCGAAACAGGTTAAATAATCCATTTGCGTAGGATGAGAAATTGTTCTAAAATATTTCTGAAGGATTCTACAGGTCTTTTCTTGGGAAATCTATAGTTACATGATATCAATCTTTTTTTGCCTGAATAACACACGATGGCGCCCGCGCAGACTATTGAGAAATATCCAGTTATCAATTTTTTTAATATATATACAGGTTGGAGCATAAACTTTTCAGAAAACTTTTTTCTTTGGTTCGACAAATAAGATTTTAAAAATTATTGAAAATAAATATCATCTATTTTTTATTTAAAATTTTTTTTTCAAAATGCAGAGTTATTTCTTAATTGCTTTGTTATTCTCAGTCGTTGCTGTCATGGTAAGAATGTTATTTTGAATTATGCAAAATAAGATAGTAGTTTTGCTTGTTAGGCTATTAATTTATACATTTTTTGTCTCTATTTCAGATTGTTAATGCCAGAGACGAACACGATGAGCATGGACGAAACAACAATGGTTGGAATAACAATAACAATAACAGACCAGGACAGTGGGATAATAGGAACAACAACAATAACAGACCAGGCCAGTGGGATAATAGGAACAATAACAATAACAGACCAGGACAGTGGGATAGCAGGAACAACAACAACAACAATCGAGGATGGGACGACAGAAGAGGAAACAACAACTACAACAACAGACCAGGGCAATACAACAACAACAACAACGGCAGAAATAATCAGTGGGATTATGACAGACGAGGAAACAATGGAAATTACAATAATAATAACAATAATTGGAACAGCAACGGCTTCAATTGGCCATGGGGCAAAAAATAGACAGTGCCATTCAGTTTTAATTAGAGTTGTATAGTAGATCTTAATAAAGTTTTGTAAATAATCATCTCGACAAGTAGGTTGCAAGAAAATTTAAATATCCAGTGTTTCGCTGTGACCAGTTTTCACAAAAAGGACATGGTTTCATTTGCTCATTATAAGTGTTGCTAATCAATTACATTTTTTCTCTGAAACATCAATTTTATGAGAGGAATTTTACGTGAAACTTGGACAAAATCGAAATGCAGAAACTTGTGGAAACCTGTTGCGTGGGTTTGAATTGTTTTAAGTTTATTGCAAAAACTTTTTATGGGCGTTTTGTTATTTCAAAAGACACTTTCTGTTATGTTTTTCGTAAACTTTCATGATCAAATTATGTACTTGTTGAGCACATGATGATTACGTAGGAGTTATTAGAAATGGCATCATATAATAATCCGGTTTTGTATTTTCTCAAAATATAAATTCTGAAACATTAACCGAGCAAAATTCAGTTCAATTTTAGCTCTCCTGCCGGACTTTAAACGTCAACTTCAAATAGGATTCAAAATGCAAAGTTACATGTTGATAGCTTTGTTATTTTCCTCACTTGCGGTCATGGTAAGAAATCTGTACTGAAATGGATTGACCTGCCTCACCCATATCCAAAAAAGCAGTTAAGAGATTGAAAGTCGAGACCTAAGTTTAATGAGACTAATCTTAATCGTAATTATATGCCAAATCAAATCCTCAGTCTTTGCCGAATAGTAATCTTAAGCCTAAGCATAAGCGTAATCTCATACCCTCAACTTAATCTCTTCTAATCTTAAGCCTAAGCCTAAGCCTGAGTCTATGTTTAAGTCTAAGTCTAAGCTTAAGCCTTAGCAAAAGCATTAGTCTAAGCAGTAACCGAAGCCTGAGCCTACGTTTAAGCCTAAACCTAGCCTCATCCTAAGACTTAACTCACGCATAAGCCGAAACCTCCTCCAGGAGCCTAAGGCTTCACCCTAAGCCTAAGCTAAGCCTAAGCCACAAGATATTGGCTAGGCTTACATTCAGGCATCCAGATCAGTTGATATAATCACTTTTCAGATTGTGCAAGCTCATGATGAAAGAGGAAGAAACAACAATAACTGGAACAACAACAACAACAGACCAGGACAACAATGGGACAACAGAAACAACAACAACTGGAATAACAGAAACAATTACAATTATGAATACGATCGAAGAGGTAACAACAATAATTGGAATAATAACAGACCACCTGGCCAGTGGGATAACAGGAATAATTGGAATAACAACAATAACAATTGGAACAGAAATCAGTGGGATTATGACAGAAGGGGAAACAATGGTTGGAATAATAATTATAATAACAACTGGAATAGTAACGGCTTCAATTGGCCCTGGGGCAAAAAATAAGATTAAAATATTTGTGCTTTTAGTGATTTATTCATTAAAATTCGTGTAAAGAAACAAAGAAAACCTAAAATCATTTCCTTGACTATAAGCTTCAGGTATATCCGAATAAATTTCAACCGAATCTGTATGTGCATATTAAATTTATTTAAAGCACATAAGGGTATTATAATTTTTCAAAAATTCAATATTTAATGTCTGAAACATAAAAATGTGGAATTATTAGCTGACTTAGAAAATTAGGCGAAACTGAAACATTAAATCTGAATTGGCAACTTCGTTAAATTTTTCAACTATAGTTCGTCATCGAAAGTGTCAAGGACGAAAAATGATCAGATAAAATTTGCGAAGACGTTTATTGTTTTACAATTTGAATCAAGTCAGGCATTTAAAAAACGATTTAAACGATTCTAATCTTACTACGCCTTACTAAATTGTGGGGGAAGTTGCTCAAAAACTGACACCACCCAGTCGGGGATTTTCTCCATATATACTTCGATGAAACGTAAACTTTTCAGAATTAAGTTATTCCTATTGTTGAAATATTCTTGAAAATGCAAAATTACTTGCTGGTGACTTTGGCATTGTCTCTCATGGCAATCATTGTAAGAATTTAGAGAGTTACCTTGCTTAAACAGCTAGCTGGAAACAAGGACCATCGCTTGCTATGCCCAACCCAGGAGCCATGGAAAAGTTCTTTAGATTAAAGGAAACTGTTTTTCTAGATTGTCACGGCTGAAAACGACCGAGGTCGTCCTAACAACAACAATGGATGGGATAACAGGAACAATAATCGACCTGGACAGTGGGACGGAAGAAATAATAATGCTTTCGACAACCGAAATGGCAACAGAAACGGCTTTGATAACAATAGAAACGGTTGGGACAACAACAACAACAACAACAGGAATGGATGGGACAACAACAACAACAGAAATGGATGGGACAACACCAACACCAATCGCAATCCATGGGACAACAATAGAAACAGACCTGGTTAATTGGATTTACAAAAATGAAAAAAGTTTAGTTTTGTTAATAAGTTTGTGTTTTTTTCAAATAAAAATACTTTTATATGAAACACATATAGTAAATTTGAGGCTAACAAGAAAAATCCATTACTAAACTGATGTACCAAACCCATAGCCGTAGTCGGACACGCACCAATACTCGTACCTCTATTTGTACGAATACCTGCCCACAGTAACTCGTACCACGGAAACAATACCCCTTACCCTTTACTCCATAATCCATAACTCGTACCCCGTACCCCTTAGGCTGTACCCTGTACCCCGTACCATGTATCATGTACCTTGTACCTCGTTCCCTGTACCCCCCCCCCCCCCACCGAACCCCGAACCTCGAACCATTTATGCTTCTACAATAAACAAAACTACTAACCAGTTCACTCTAGTCAACTATTCCGCCTGGTGACGTGAAAAAGAATAATTCACAATATCTTATCCGGAATCAATCACGTAGGAGTTTTACGGTGAAACTTGTTTTGGAAAAAATCATGGGGAAGGGACATCTTTCAGTATATAATTGTGAAACGTAAAAATTCTGGGTTCAATTTTTACTGTCGCACTGTTTCTCTATAGACTGTGCACTTGTATAGTTATTTTACAATGGCACTTTCACTTTATGTAATTGTGTTTATAACCGTTACAATAGTAAAGGTATGCTGATAAGTCGACATAGATTCAGGTTCAAGATTAATATTTGGATTCAGTTTAGTTCTCGGATGCACAAGATGGCCATGGTCATGAGGGTCATAGAGGAGAAAACAATGAATGGGACCGCAACCACGGTGGAAATAATTGGGACGAGCATAGGGGCGGAAACAATTGGGACCGCAATGATAACCATGGCGGCAACTGGGAAGGGAGCCGTGGACCACCGAGGGGTCAAGGACCGCCGAATGGAAATTGGGGCCACCAGGGAGGACCGCAAAATGGAAATTGGGGCAATCAAGGAGGTGGAAACGGAAATTGGGGAAATCAAGGATCGGGAATTGGAAATTGGGGAAATCAAGGATCGGTAAATGGAAATTGGGACCGAAACCAAGTTGGCAATGGCGGCAACAAGGGCAACCAAGGACCCAACGACAGAAATCAAGGTAGCTGGGGCAACCAAGGTTCCAGTAAAGGAGGCAGTAATAAAGAATCACATGGAAATTGGAATGAAGGTAGTGAACACGAGCACGGGGACCGAAACAATGGTGGTAGCGGCCGAGATAACAAAGACCGAGGCGGCAATGGGAATAATGGCGGCAATTCTATCCACCGTGAAGATAACTCAGTGAAAAACACAGTCGGCCAAAGTAACACTGGCCAGGTTAAACCAGTAGTCAACAGTGGAACCAATAGCAACATAAATGCTGGCGGCAACAGCCAAATTAAACCTGTGGTCAACCAAGGCACCAATACCAACACCGGAACAAATATTGGAGGTCAAGGAGGTCATGGTAACCAAGGCACAGGCACTGGAAGTGGTTCTGGTCAAGGTGGTCACGGTAATCAAGGTGGCTCAGGTGTGACAAACCGCAGCGGTCTCGGGTCCCTCTGGGGTAATGGCAAGGGCGTTGCAGTGACAAACGCCCCTGGACGTAAATAACTATACAATTATCTTTTGTAAAATGTTTGTTTTGAAGTAAACGGAACCAATAGTGAATTCTTTTTGAAACAAAAATTGTGTCGTCCGGGAATCGATCCTGAGTGGCCCGCAGGGACACTTTAGGAACTGAAAGTCAATTGAATCGCTGTCAATTTCATGCACGTGAAGTCAGTTGTAGGCACTTGTACTCCTTTCCGGGTGCTACTTGCAAATCATTTGAAATCTATTGCAGTAATTGGTAATCACTTGTCTTTCACTCATTTTTCTTGTAGACACTTGCAGTCACTTGCATTCTGTTGCTTCCATTTGTAGTTGACGACAGCCTGTTTTAGTTGATGTTATATGACTTGGAGAACCATTAAATTTAAATAAATGGATGTTAACGGTAAAAAATCATAATAATAAAAACGTTTATAATTAGTAAATAATTAGTGAATCATAAATAAACTACAAAATCAGCTACTGACTTGATAAGACAAAACTGAAACATAAAAATTGTTGCATTATAAAAAATTAAGTAATCAGATTCCATTAATTTTAGAAACTACACTTGTAAACAAAAACGTGTCAAGGACGAAAGGTGTGTTTGAAGTGGCGTTAATTGTTTTTAAATCGTTTAGTGAAACATGTCCGGCATTTAAAAAAACAACGTCTGTAATAAAAGTCAATATACTCGCAAAAGCCAACATCGAATTTATCAATATATATATTTCGATGAAACATAAACTTTTCAGAATAAAGTTGTTTGCCCTTTTGAAATATTCTTGAAAATGCAAAAGTATTTGTTAGTGATTTTGGTATTCTCCGTCAAGGCAGTCATGGTAAGAATTTAGAACACCTTATTCGCTTTTCGCATAGAATACATACATTGTAGTAACTACTGTAGCTAGTTGGAACCAATACTACATGGCTTACTATGTCCATAGCTAGCCAGGTTATAGTCATAGCTAGTGTTGTACATGGGCAGTCAATTGATTTGGTTGCAAGAGCATTATTTCAAATCTAGTCTGTCACTGCAAGGAACATCCATGACAACGAAAGTGGTCGGCCTAACAATAAAGCGATGGATTTGACAACAAGAACAACAATAATAATTGTTCTGGACTGATGAGCGGTATGTCTAATAACATTTTAATAAACAATGGTAAACTGTGGTTCCCATCAAAAATCAACATTTATCTGTTCCTTGCAGTCACTTGTAGTAATTTGTAGCCACTAGAAGTCATTTGTAGTCTCTTGTCTTGCAGTCATTTGTAGTTACTTAAAGTTACTTGTAGTCACTTGTGGTCACTTGCAGTTACTTGAAGTCACCTCAAGGCCCATGCAGTCACTTAATGCTGGTTGCAGTCACTTCTAATCACTTGCAGACACTTGTAGTCGCTTATAATCATTTACAGTCACTTGCAGTTGCTTGTAGTTACTTGTAGTCATTTTCAGTCACCTGCTATCACTTGTAGTTACTTCTAGTCACTTCAGTTACTTGCAATCACTTGTAGTTACTGTTACTTGTAGTCACTTGCTGTCACTTGTAGTCACTTGTAGTCACTTGTAGTTACTTGGAATCACTTGCAGTCACGTGTAGTCACTGGAAGCCACTCGTAGTAAGTGGGACTGTGCTGTAGTCAATGTTTGTGATTGCACGGCCTTTAAATTTATACAAATAACTTACCAGTAACAGATAATGATAAAAATAACAAATTACAAACTTTAGGGAAAAAAAGCGAATCATGAATAAAGCACGGCTTAAAACATTAAAACTGTGAGAAAGACTGTGACCAGAAATACGAATTAAAAAGTTTCTGTTCTTTTACAAATCATTTTCTACCACGAGCGTTGGCATAATTTTGCTGCGGACGCACCGGAATTTCGCCCTCAGGCTTGAAAATTTTTGGATTTAGTTTCGGACGATGGGTTCGATGATGTTTCTCAATATTTCCATCTTTAATTTCATTTTGTTCATGAACGACTCTTCGATCGACTTTCGACTTTCTTTCTGCATTAATTATCTGAAAAATGGAAAATTAAGAGCTGAAAAACAAGAGACCACAGTGTCAATTAGTTTAATGTTACCATAATTAAAGTAACTATGACAAGTAAAATCAAAAGTATTCTACACATTGTGAATGAAAACACCGTCTAAAATTATAGCGAATTGAAAAATTGTGTTGGACACGTAACTTTCAAGGACTTTATATGCAACACTTCTGTCAAAATTTTTAACTATATGGTCAAGAAAAAAAGGAGGGCGATTCAAGGAAAGGGACAAAAGAATTATACATGGATAAATGTTGAATCTGAGTCAGACACTTCGCAAAGAGCGACGACATTTGAATCATAGTTTGAATCACCATCGTAGTTTTCTTTTCAGAGAATTGAAGTTTGTTGAGGTGAATGTAGAACAGACACTTAGACGATGAAAATGAAACGAAAATTTCGTTGGGCTGGAATCGAACCCGGTTCGTTCGCGTGCAGGGGCGTACGCAGGATTTTTTTCTGTAGGGTGCCCAAAGGTAAAAAATATGAACCATTATTATCTCTTGGGTTGAGGTTCTGGCAGCCCCTCACCATAAAACTTTTTCAATTTTTGCTTTAAAATGGTGCAAAATGTACATTTAACTATCAAATTTCTTTTCAAAAAAATTCATTTTTATTTAATTTTGTATATAGCCAGTTATTGTAATATCTGTATAAAGTCGCCTCCAGCGACGATGAAGCGCTAATTTCCGAATTGCAGTCTCCAAATCACAATTGACAGATTCTTTATCAATCGAAGTTGTATCCTGACCAACAGAAACATCACCACCGATTTCACCAGGTCCATCGAGATTTTCTACTTAACTTTCAGTAACACTGGGTCTGGTTCCCAGAAAGACTTTAAATTTTAAGTGGCAGTTAAATGGTCAGTTAAAAATTAGATTTTCAAGTTAAATTTAAAAGCCATTCCCTAAAACCATTTAAATTTAATTGGGCAGTTAAACTTTGAGCTTTAACTGGTCAACTTTAAAGTACCTCGAGAGCTTTTTTTGGAAGCCAGTTAAATGAATGTTGTCCGATTATTTGGATAAATCAAAATGAATTTACTTATGTTTGAGCCAATTGTACCGATTTTTGATATAAATAATCAAATTCGACAGCAACCAAAGCCGGCTACACAAATTGAGCTTACTGATTTTTATTCTGATGAAGAATTCAGAAAGCGATCGCTTTTCTTTCTAAGGCGACTTTCGCATACATTTGTCACGAATTCGAAGACGAGCTCGATTGAAGTACGAAAAGACATATTGCATTATCGGCTGCAATTCAATTAGCAATCGCTCATAGATTTTATGCGACCGGAAGTTTTCTAAGAGTGATCGGCGGTACTTTGCATTCGGTCTCGAAATCGACAGCGAGTCGAGTGATTCGAGGTGTGTCTATCGTTTTGTCTCGAAAATTGGATAAATTCGTTTATTTTCCTAATAACGAACGCGAATTACGAAAAATTTCGAATGGATTCTTGGAAATCGCCCAGTTTCCAGCCGTAGTCGGTTGCGTGGACAGCACACAAATTCGGATTATATCGCCCAGTGGTGATCAAGAACCTTATTACATTAATCGCAAAGGTATACATAGTACAGTAGAATCTGGATAAGACTTACACCCCTGGTAAGATGAACGCATCTATGCGGTCCTGGCTTAAACGCTTATAGTTTTAGTGTTGAGAAACTCTCTATAAGCTGAACCTGGATAAGATATACGATGAACACATTGTTTTGTCCCCAAGGGAAGAAACCCTGAATAAGATGAATACGACTCTCTATAAGGACAATCCTTTTATGCAAATTTTACACAATTTCTGAAATCCTTCCAACAAAAATGTTTTTAAGGAAACACTGGACAAGAATTTCGATGTGTTAATTGTTATTCCATTGAGTTGCTTTGTTATATTTTGTTAAAATGTCAATCACTAATAAAAAATCAGCGATTTCTTTGAATAAAAAACTCCAAATCTTACTAAAAGTTGATGATGGTTTGTCATATTCTGCCATTGCTAAAGAATTTGATACTTGCAAAGGGACTGCCAGCGATATTGTTAAGAAACGTTCGATTTATGAATCATCTGAAGCAAGTGGACTTAGTAAAAGTTAAAAATAGGCAAATTTCCAGAAGTCGAACTTGCTTTAGTTGAATGGTTAAAAATTCAGAGATCCCAAATGATTCCAATTAGTGGGTCGTTATTATTGGCTAAAGCCCAACAACTAGCTCAACATTTAAATTACCAGATTTTGAAGCTAGTGAAGGATGGTTGGAAGGCTTTAACAACCGTCATGACATTGTTTTTCGAAAAATTGTTGAGAACGAGGTGTAGTTAATGAAGTAGTTGTGGATAAATGGCAAAAAGTCACACTTCCGAATTTGATTAAAGACTTTTCTCCTAATGGCATCTACAACTAAGATGAAACAAGACTTTTTTATAGTCTTCTTCCTGACAAAACCATGACTTTTAAAGACGATCTATGTCACGGCGGAAAACAGTCCAAAGAAAGGATCACAATTCTTTAGTGTGCCAATATGAGTGGTACTGATAAATTGATACCACTGGTCATCGAAAGTTTTTAAACACTCCTTGCTTTAAAAATGTGTAATCATTAGCAGTAGTTTATAAAGCAAACAAAAAAGCGTGGATGAATTCGTTAGTATGGCAACAATTTTTGAAAGAGCAGGATAATAAATTCTGGAAGGATTTGTAATGAAGGTATAATGGAGATGTCGGTCTAATTATGCAAATTGAGCTATTATTGAAGTGATACACTACGATATAAATTGAAGGCACTTGCAATAATATAAAATATACAACGATGAAAGTCGAACGCACGACTTTCGCTAACAGAATCTCGAACAAGTGCCATGAGAAAGAGCATAAGCTAGTTTTATGCAGCAAATGCTGATTCATGAAAAGGGGAAGGAAAAAGGAATATAAATTTATAGGGTTGGTTGAAAGTGATGAGAAAATGATGAGAGAGTGGGCTGAAAATATTGGAAATGATGAGCGAATGTTTGGGTTTCAAATGGGAAGATATTGAAATGTAAACAGTAAAAGAAAGTACAGAGAGAAATGTCGCAGCACTCCTCTTTGAGAAGAGTCTGTGACTAACTGCCGCACGAGGCTGTACAGCTGCAAGTACTGTTTACCGATGGTCGCGGCTTAACAGTACAACTTGGTGTGTCTTGAGGTAGCGGGGCTGCCTTGTGGTGTTCCGAACGAGGTTGCTTGCTGCTACGATTTTTATTAAGCAAAAGCCAACCAACGATTCCATGATATGCCATACGAAAATGAAAATAACGAAAATAACAATGAACCAAACGCCTTCGATGACGAAAGCAATGAAGAGGAAAGTTTTGAATCGAATTCATGCGTCTCTTGCCAGCGATCTACCACCGGCGCTCATAAATGTGAAACGTGCAAGAAAAGCTGTCACGCCATTCCTCCATGTTCTATTGCTACTGGCGAAAGCGAGGGTTACGGAACGTTGGTCATTTGTTCATTATGCGATAGGCGACGTTTAACAGAAAATGCCAGATTAGGAGCGAAGCAACAGCAGCAAGTGCAAGCGGAAAAAATGAAAGCAAAGTCAGCGCAACGTTTCGCACCAGCCATTGTTGGTCAAACGGTAATGGTTCCGATATCAGAAGTCGATCGTGGTCGTGCTGATCACCGAAATATTAAAGCAATTGTTTTGAAAGTTGAAGATGGATTTTATCGGCTTGGTACGATGCAAGGTTGTCTCAAGCAACTATTTTCTTGGAATCAATTTACGCCATGCGTTGAAAATTTTTTATTAATTGAAGATGTGCCTCAAGAAAAAGAAATAACGGTTAGAGAAGCAGCTAGAAGTGTTTCAGTTGGTACTGGACAAGGCTTTTTCAAGTGTGGCTGCACTCAAAAATGTCAAGATAAGAAGTGTAAATGTATTAAAGCTGGCATAAAATGTAATAGCAAATGTCACTCTAGCTCTGGTTGTTGTAATAAGTAATGCTAATCATGGATTTTTGAAGTGTACTATCATGTGGTAAACTTAGATTTGTAATAGAATGTAAACTTGAAAAGCTATGCAGTAAAATATTCAAACATAAAAAGTGTTCTATATTGGTTCTGGTATTGAAAGCAGAGTAGGGTCGGTGGACTTCAGAGGTTTGGAAGAGGAAGATTATGAAGAGAACGAAGAAGCTGCAGCTGCAGCAGGAGCGATTATCACCAATCAACCGCTGGAAATCGATAATTACAGCCCTAATCCTGAAAGGCAACCGATCGATGATGTGGTCATTCAACAAGCTTCTTACCAACCAAGCGTAAAGCCTAAATTTCTGAATTTGCTGCCATTTAAAAAACGAGGGCCAATGATGGAAGGTGCATCATCGACATTGTCGAATTCGAATATTAAATTAGCACCTAAGCCGGATATTGCTACTCTTCAAAAAGAATTACTTGCAGAGCAACTTGCTACTGTTTGAGAAAATCATCTTTTGATTGCTGAGCAACGATCCTTAGTTGAAACGAAGCGTTTATATTATGAAACGAAAATGGCTCATCTTCAATATGAAGACATTGGTTCAAATGTTATCTTAACCTCAATCACATTGACCGGTTTCAATAACGTTGATAGCGATTTCAGTTAATGAGATAAATAAGTAATGTGACAGAGATTTTGACTGATAAAAAAGAATGGTACCATATAACGATTTGATGAATATCATTGAAATATCTCTGCTCTTTTTCCTTTTTTGGTTCGTTTGGTGCATTTTGCTACATTTACATATAATCATTAAGAAAAATGTACGTGAGAAAAATGAGCACTAAATGTTAGACCACAAAATGTTAGACCATTCTCCCAGTATGACGCATTCTTAAAACTGATAAATTATCATCCATCTTCCTCTTCTTCATCACTGTCATCACTAAAATCATTGTTATCATTTTGCATTTTGGCGATATTGTGAAGCATGGTGCAGGCTCCAGTAATTCGACATACTCTTAAGCCTGAAGTATAGTTCGCTCGCGACGCGACAGTCGTGTCGCGTCCAAAAATGTCGCGTCGCGTGCGATTTGGCAGTCTTGCGACGCGACGCAAATTTGACGCGACGCGACGTAAATTCGACGCGACGCGACAAAGGTATCGAGAATGTCGCGTTGGTTTGCAAAGTATAGTTCCACCGGCCATGGGCGACAATTTTTTGTGCAAAATTCGAATATGCTATGAAAACGCAGGTGTTGGTTAGACTTATGACAAAGCTTAATTACTGTAATTACTGTAATTAGGCATCAATTTTATGTTTTTAATTTCCCTAAAAGTGAATTTTTGATACGAATTAAAATTGTAGTTTTTAATAATGGATAATTTAAGCAGTAATAGCGATACTAGCGACGAGGAGCTTCTCGTGCTTGTAGCTTTGTATCAAAGGCGAAAAATCAAACCCCGAAAGTGGTCAATGAAATTTATATGGAACGAATGAATATTAGTCGAGATTATCACAGTGAATTTAACATTTTGTGTCCGGATTTACGCTCTCAAAGCGTGAAAAATCATTATTCTTTTTTCCGAATGAGTAAGGAACGATTTGATGATTTATTTGCACGAATACATCCATTGATTATTCACAAAAAAAATCATCGGTTTCCAATTTCTCCTGAACAACGACTGGCACTTACTTTAAGGTAGA
>JAQGBA010001654.1:0-13144 GCA_034698125.1 Prionchulus punctatus | reverse complement strand
CTGTAAGAATGCGCCATTCCTTTCAAAGAATCGCCGCTTGCCAACCATTTGATGGCAAACGCTAATCGAAAGGCTGCGGACAGTGGAAGAGCATGGGACCATGGACACTATTGATGTTTTCATTTACAAACCTCATTCAATGTTTCAGATGGATAAAAAATAAGGATTCTACAAATGAAACGAATAGCGTAACCCATCGAAGCTTGCGCTTGTGGAAGAACCATCAATGTCGGAGACCTTGGTGCAGTTGTTGCAGTGGAAAATCTTAATAACACCGTAGAGACGAAAAAAAAGGAAAATAATTCCAACCAGTGAGAAGAACAGTGAAACTATCGAGTTAAAAAAGGAAAAGGCGGAGATCAAACATTGAAAGATGAAACCCAATGAATCAAAGAGCAAAAGAAAGAAAGAGAAACTCTTTTCTTGCATGTAAGAAACCAATGGAAAACTTACTACAGCTGCTGCATTTGTTGGAAGGTAGGACCATACAAATCATTTGAAATACCGACGTTAGCCAAATGTCGCAAAAACTGATGGATATTGACATAATGTGAATCCAGTTTACTCAAGTAGCACATGTGCTTATGAAACGAATTTCGGCTTACAAACTCAGAAAGTAGGAGAGCCTGAACAATTTTCGTCATTTTGCAAGCTGTGCAAGAAGTCAACGTTTGTTCTATTCGGTTAGTTGAAAAAATTAAGACAAGAAATGTCATGTGTACCGTTTTATTCTTACTTTTTTTTATCATTATTATCAAAACATTCACTTTTTTGAGCTTTTTGTTTCTCGACGTGCAGGCACTGCAATCTGATTCAAAGTTGTCAACAGAAAACTTATAGAAAATAAAATTCTCTATCGAGTGATATAAATGGCATCTATGCATCTCCAGTACACAAAGTCGTGTCAGGTGCTAGGTCGATTCAAAACTTTTTATTTTTGGTGATCGTTTCGATCATTATCCTGAAACATTTGCAAAGTTTCGAGCAAAAATAAAGTTTTGGATAGGACGGGGCGATTTACACTTTACCAACCTTTAAGTGATAGAACGAAATGAAGAACAAAATTAAAATGAACATAAAAGAGAATGCATTTACTATGTGTTACAAAAATAGATAAAATATTTGATTAAAAAATTATTTCGTGTTTTGATGAATTATGTTTTATATTTGTATGAAGTACTCATAGTTGAGTATCTAAGCGGAGAGTATAAAATTGTTTTTATTGTAAACTTTACGCAGCATAGAAGTTAATTTATCTTGCAGAAAATTGAAAAATCTTTCTCCATTTCACACCAAAATTCATTAACTCCCATCAAATAATGGCCATTAAGAAAGTCAATAAAAAAATGTACAAAAAAAACTTGCATTAAAACTGACCACTTTGCACCTAACATATTTTACATACAGTAATTCTTAACTTCTCTCATAAAAAAATAAAAAAAGGTAAAATGTTTTGATAACATAGAAAATGAAAGAGTGCTAAACATCTTAAACATTTGTCTTTTCTTCATTCTTCTATTGCAATTAACAAAATCAATCTTAAAAAACAGTAGACATTATCTAAAGCTAATGAACAAGCTTTTATTTTCAGCTACCGCAAATGTTCAAAAATATAACCCACATATATAAAAAATATTATAGAGTTATTTTATGTCGAAAGGGTACGCCCTTGATAATGCTCATAATAATGTTGCATGAAACGTTTTGCCAATTAAAACTGTTTTTCAAATTATTCAAAGAAAAAATGTTACCGCATGAAATAACGCAAGAAAAACAACATGACTTTCGATTGTCTTGACATTTTTTCAATCATCTTTGTCGATATTTTATGCTGCCGAAAACTATCAGCCAGGAATGACATTTTTTCTGACTGTATAGAGGTAAATTTAAGTAGAGGTGGGTTTTGAGTAGTGGGGGGGGGGGAGGGTTATTTTATTTCCGATGGATCCCATCCGGGACCTATTTTCGAAGGGGGTGGGGTTATTTCGGAGTGGAAGGGTAAAAAGTCCCCAAATTGCTCGTTCAAACTGTGTTATGTATGTAGAGGGATAAAAAATGTGTTTTACTTTCTTCAACTGTGATTTCTAAAGTAGAAAAGGCACAACAGTTAAAAAAGCGTGAATCGTTAATGCAGAAAGTAGAAGCCATTAATCGTAATCGAAACTGTGCGAATGACTCGGCTGGATTTGCATGGATACATTATGCAAATACATGCGACCGTGTTGAGACTGTAATGTAAGGTGGCACAAGCACGAATTCTGACCACCGACGATAATGCTGAACATAAATAAAACGCTTATGGATAGATACAAAATACCTGTTTCAAATGTAGCATGGCTAATTTGTGGTTAGCTATTGAATATTTCAGTTACCTTCCATCACTATAGCTGACAGCGGCTAAGAGTGATCCACCGGAAGGAACCGGCTCGCTCCAATTACATTCTAAAAGGGACAACATTCAAAATTTTTTTAAACTTTTCAACTTGCAATGAGATCTTACTTCCTTCGTCCATGTCCCACAGTTTGACAGTGTGATCGGTTGATACACTCAACAATAGCGATTTGCACGACTGTCTCTGTTTTAGGAACAGTGCACAGTTCACAGTCTGTTCATGACCAAAGAACTCTCTTATCATGCGCCTTTCGCGCAAATCCCAAAGCTGAAGACGTCACAGATTCAAGACGTCACATGTCACAAATATAATAATAAAAGGCTACTGTTAGTTCACAGCCACTGCCATTGAAACCGTTGCTGCAAGTCAAACAATACAAGCCATCTTTGCTAATGTCGCAGTACGTTTGGATGTACTGCTTTTTTGGAAACGAATGTATCAAAGATAAATTTTTTGAATCCCATAGTCTGTTGAATATTGAAAATTTCGTTAAGGCGCACAGTGTTTTTCAAGTGTTACATATTGCATACTTTAGTTCTTTGTCTTCACTAGTTTGAGCAACAATATTCGACGAATTATTAGGAGCAAGATGTGTGACCTGAACAAGAATTTGTTTAACCAAATGGAGAAAAAAATGTCAATTCCATTCTCTTTACCAAATTTTGAGCAATACTTTCTGTACAAATGCATTTACCAGTTTCCGTATCCCACAATTTAACCGAGTTATCTCTTGAACCAGACATCAAATGTTTGCATTCTGAAAATAAATGGGTAAGATAGGCACAACGGATTGAATGGAGAATAAACTTAAACTAAGCCCGAAGTCCGAACAACAAAATCTGAAGCTGTCTGGTTAAGGCCCAATCCACATGCAAGAATACGAAAGACCAAAGCCAAAAGTTGAAAGCTCGATGCATACAGCCCGAAACCCGAAGCCCGAAGCTCGAAGCCCAAAGCCCGAAGACCGATGCCCGAAGCCTGAAGCCCGAAACTCAAAGCCTGAAGCTCGCAGACCCGAGTCCTGGTCACAAGATCCGAGCGCCGAGCACCGAGCCTAGAGCCAAAAGCCAGATGTCCAAAACCCAAATACAAATTCCCGAAACCTGAAGCTAACATTGTACTTTGAAAACACATTTACATTTTCCTTACCATTAAGAATAACCAATCCGGTAATTGGTAACTCGTGGCCGTAAAGCTCTCCTAATGTTTTATCTTCGTTGAAGTCCCATATTCGAATGGACAAATCTCTCGATGCACTAACTAAGAAATGTTGGTCGGCTTTTAAATCGTGTGCAACCTGAAGAATTTGCATGAGCAACACGTTAACTAAATATTTGCAAAGTAATGGCACTGATTTCATACTTTTGTTATTTCTCGACTATGTCCAGTCCACTTTCTGAGACATTGACCATTTTCATAATTGATTAAGGCAAGCACCTAATATTAGTTTTTACTAATCAGTGTCAAGACCTAATTTCATTAGTGAATACATTAGGAATAATTCATTGAAAAGTTTAAATAACTTACTGAATCCTTTCCACCACTTATCACCAGACCTCCTCTTACTGTTGACAAGCACGTTACTGATTCTGTGTGAACTGGTTTTTGCAGAACTCCGCACCTGTGCTGTCGACGAGATTCATGAAAAGCTGCACTTTGACTCCTAAAACTAATAGAGTTTTGATTGGAAAGAGAACTGCTGTTTCGCAAACGAACAATGAAATACCGCGGTCTAATTTTGTCTCGTTGATCACCAGTTGGACGTCCGAATGGGTTCAAACTGCTATTATTGCCCATCCAGAACCAAACTCTAAATTCTCAACAAAAAATATGCTTCTTCGAATAGTTAGGTTCGCATATAAATGGATTACTAGTCTGAAGTTGAATCGAAGTGTTCGAACATGTTGTCATAGCTACAAACAACAACATTGATTCGACTTTAATTCGTCGAACGTAGCACGTCGGGAATGGATCTAGAACTTCTATTGATCTTGAAAGGCAAAACACAGTTAACACTTCAAGACTAGTAATGTATAAACAACTAAATAGTATATGCGAAATTACACAATACTAATAAAATGCTTGTTTGCAAAACATATTTGAAAAAATTAGTGACGAGCAGTTATTGAGCATTGAATGTGTTCTTTGTTAAGACAAGCTAATTGCAAGCGCGTAAACCCCATATTTTTTATCTGGAATACATGTTTACGAATTTGATTCTGAATCTGAACCGTTCGAACAACAGATGGCTTGTTACCGTGTTCATGTATGTGTTTAGTTGGTTTGCAAGCTTCAGGTTTGATGCTGAACTTGAATATGATCATAAAGTATTTCGTGAAATTGAATATGTAATTGATATGTTCTGGTATTTATGATATACAAATGGGAATACTTCCTGTCTTTGGTCATGAATATTAGCATATATTTTATATCGAATCTGAATTCGATTCTTTGTGGAGTTAAAACTGGATCATAACATGAATGTGAATTTATTCTTATTCTAATTTATAAAATGCAATCATGAAATTATAATCATTCTTTGTTTTTATGTTGATTTTAAGTTATTACGCAGTACAATTTTTTTAAACTTTCGTAGTCGCTTTTGGGGTAGAAGTTTTATTGAACATTTGCCGGTTTTGCTCAATTTGTAACAACCTTTTCAAATATTTGTATACTTTGACAAGAGAAATTTATTCCTAAGCTAATAACATGTCAGGATTGATTTTCAACATTCATATGCCAGTTTCCAAATCTCTTGTGCATTTTCTGATAAGTTCTCAGTTCACTGGCGAAGAACGATTTATACGGAATTATGGCGATTATTATTTCTTTTCCGTAGGTTGCACATTTTTATTGCGTTAAGTTCAAACCTCAATATAGAGAATAAGATTTAAAAAAAATAATCTTCGCGATAATTCGCATTCGCTTCTGTTTTTGGATTCAGATTCATGAAAGTTCAATCATACTGCTGATTCGTATTAGAAAACAGTAAGCCAGTTTTTCCACCTTTTATGAACTTTGTCGTTGTTAAATTACCGGAAATGGTAGAACTAACTGTTATTTTTTGTTCTTAACTTCGCTGGCCTTGATTAATTTGAACTAAAATACCTTTATTATAAAATGTTTTCATGCATTTAAGATTATTTACTATTTGTTTCTCGATCTTCGCAGTCAAATTTTCATCAGCGTTCTTCGCCCGTAATCGAATATTGTCGTCATTTCTCAGTTTGACTTCCCGCGCTGAAGAAACTATTTCACTCGCTTTTATCGTCTTGCCCTCGGTTTTTATTACATCAACGATTTTGAGACAAAAAAAATTACTCTATGCAATTTGCTATTCGGTTTTCTCGAGCGTATTCGTTTTGTAAAAGCGATGCGTAACAATTTAAAAAATGCAATAATCTTGCTCATCGTTTTCAAAGTACAACGAAACACGTCCTTATAATTGAATATAACTAGCAATTCTCAAGACACTTACACGAGCTTAAGTTGCTAATTAGAGACACGATCGACATGCTTGGACTGCAAGATGAATGCGAACCTTACACAGTCATTCGAGCAATTCAACGGTTGGATTTCAGGTTTGACAAAAAAAAATGAAACAAAATAGGAAAAAAACAAGAAAAAATAATCTTCTAGAAGAACCCTATAGAGGTATTGAGTAACTATGGGTCGAATCTGGATACAAAGATCTGTGAATAATTGTGATCGAGATTGTTGTTGTTCGATTTACCAATATCTAGTTCATTAATATTCTTAAACACCTATTGCATTGTCAAGTAGAATCGTTTTTCAATGAGCATGGCAGCATGTGATGAATGAAATCGATCATTAAGTTGTTATCGAAAGCACTGAAAGTAAATATTTCATAAAGTTATTAACCGTTTGAAAGAAAGATTGTGAAAGGCTTTCATACGTTTAGAAAAAACTTTCGGCCTATTGTTCGCCTACTTGAGTGGGTTTGCGATTTTAACCGTGAGACGAATATAGATGGAGGGGTTTTAAGTGTTTAGTCAATGAAATTTTCATTATGGAATAATTTATCGCTTTCGCAGTCATTTGTAGCTGCAGTCATCAAATGATAATTTGTTTATAACGGATTACAAAGGATAAATACCCTCGAAAGGTTGACAACTGTTCGTTGAGTTTTTCCAAATGTCGGCTCATTTCCGGAAATATCACGCCTCTAATATTAGCCGCATCAGCTTTTCAAACCGTTCGAGGCGAACTTTTCTTATTTGCTGAAATAGTACCGACTTGTCTCGAATGTAAAAATATTCTTTATTATGAATACATTTGCAAGTATTTTCACACTATTCTATGGGCCCCATTATACGACATCATTTCCTAATGAGAATATAAAAAAGTTGAGGAAAAAAAAATTGGGTGCTGTTGATGATCAATATATGTTCGAGATATGCTCGCGAGAACTATACAGTCGCTTTCGTCAATCCTATTGCATTGTCGATTTGCGCTTGATTGCCTCGTTAACCATCGGCAGTCTAAATAAATGCGACATTTTGCCCCGTAAATATTACTGAAACGACACTTTATTGATGTGTTACTATTCTTGTAAAAACTTTCTGTGCACGCGCGACTCGTTTAACGGGCGCTTTTAAGTGCGCAATAAAATTACTTCGAAAACGCGCTAAATTTTAGGCGGCATTATTACTATTACGTACTATGTTAATTCGATGAAACACTTATTTTCCAGGATTTTTTCTCTTCGCAATGATGGAAAATTTGAATTTGAAATTCGACGAACGCTTAGCGAAATTCATGTTTTGCACTCGCGCATCGTTTCATTGCGATTCAGATCTGATACCATGGATGATCGAGTTAATTAAAACATTTTCCATTCATCATTATTTGTCTCGATTATTTAATTAGACGAATCTTACGCGACGGACGACGGACATGTATTCCATTGATTGTGCGTGATCCAATTGTGAGCCAATATGTAGTTCCTCGAAGGAATTCTGCTTTTTCGAAGAATCGTAATCGAGGAAAAAAATGAGTAGCATTATTTTTCGTACGATTTTAAATTTAACTACTTACGCCGTGAACATGTCGACAACATCGGCCGCAATAAATTACAATGATTACCAAATACCGTCTGTGATAAATTCGACCGCGGCGTACTCGGCGAACATTAAAAATTCGACGAATAACGACACCGAAGTACTCGTCATACAATATTGGGCGTACAGTCTTTTGTCGATACCAGCTATAACGTTGTTTGGAAATATGCTTGTGATAACGAGTGTTTGGCGATATCAGCATTTAAAAAGTCCAATTAATTATTTCATTTTGGGCCTGGCAGTCGCGGATTTGCTCGTTGCGATTGTCGTTATGCCATTCGCTGTGTATGTTGAAGTAAGATGCTTGTTTGCATTTAATTTCTGAGACGTCATTTTATATGGCATTCATTACTAGGTGTACCATTTGAACTGAGTTCACAATCTTTCGTTGAACACTATTTGTACATTAGTTGCATGCTGCTTTCGCATCACTTTTAGCTCTTCTTGCATTCTCTTTTCAAACTCTTTTAATCCTCCGACTATTGTACAACAGTGTAACATTTTTTGAAAATTAACATCTCTCGCTAATTCGAGACATATTTCCGACCGCAAAACAAAAGAATGTCTAGACTAAATACAAAAGGTTAACTTTACTTATGACTTTCCGCACTGCTAATATTTCTTAATAGCGACTTTCAGCTTCCTGTTCTTTAAAAAGCAGTAAACCTCTGCGCCTTTCAATATCTACATTTAAATGAAAAAAACAAGCATCTATGGAACAAAACAGTCGAACTGCGGTTGATTTTGAAATCTTTTGACACGTGTTGACAACAAGCCAGAAACTATACACTCGGTATTCTGCACAATATATTCAAGTGTTCAAGACCACTTTATTGAATGTTACCAGAAATTTCACGCTTGAAATGTTTACATTTTACTTCCTCTAAACATGAATCAATCGTTTTAAAGTCGCCAACTTGAATTGAAATGTACTCGATGATGAAGTACTGAGACCTTTCGAATGAGTCGATTATTTGGAAAAAAATTCTATTTGCACATTGCATAAATAAAACCGATTACTTATCATTAGCATTCTAAAAGCAGAGCAATTAGCCGGTGTTTTTTTTATTAATTTTAGATAAATAATGGTTATTGGGAATTCGGTCCACTGGTGTGCGACCTTTATTGCGCGGCTGACGTCACTTGCAGCACGGCGTCCATATTTCTTCTTACCATTATTAGTTTTGACAGGTAATGAACAATTACTTTGTTTTTGCTAATCCTGGATTTCAGGTGTATTTCAGGTGAACATGTAAAAATGCATGCGTAAGCTACTAAAATAAAAGCCTACCTCACTGGAGAAATTATGAATAATGTCATTTTTAAACGAAATGCATTTTTAGGTATGTCGCTGCAACGCATCCGATAAAATATGCAAATAGTAGCAAAGGTGTATGTCAAGTGACTTTAATAAACTTTGTGGCTTGGTTCGTTGCATTATGCATTGCTAGCCCGATGGTGTTGGGCTTGAACAACGTTCAAGATCGCGAAGAGACTACGTGTCGATTCTACAACGCAGATTTTATTATTTATTCATCAACGGGTTCGTTTTGCATTCCGGTCGTTTTAATTATTTATCTGTACGCTCGCATTTGGAAAGTTATCAAGCAGAGGTCAAAATTTGCTCGCGCCCGACAAGCTAAACACCCATCGTCGTTCGTCGCGAACGACGCTGAAGATCCACTGCTAGTGCCCGATAAAGTCGATTCGCCGACGATTCCAAAATCGCATCATTCCGAAAATGGTATCAGCAAACTTTTGCTCACCCATGAGAAAAATTATTTCGATAAATACAAAAGGACAGCGATACTACCGCGGCGAGCGGCTTTGCTAAGCCCGAGAAAATTCGTCAGCAGCGGGCATCCATCATCGTTGCAGGATTTACGCCAGCTAACTCTATCAGAAATCGTCCTCCGCAATAATTGCAGCCTGAAGTCAGTTTGTTCTACGGAGTCCGGTACTGTCGTCGGTGGTTTAACTGTTATCGATCAGCAATTTCGCGATATCGCTATACCGTATTCAGAAATTATGAGCCCGCCTATTCCAGATCTACGGTCAACATTCTTTAGTTTCGGCAGCAAAACCGAATTGTCCGAGATGGATGTCGCGGCATCGATGAACAATTTCGACGATAGTCACTTGAACCTGATCAAACAGACGGCGCCCGAAGACTGTTGCAACATGTTAGTCGGTGGACCTAGCTTGCCAGATACGCCGACTAGCGTTGTAAAAATGGGCTTCTTCAATAATTCCTTTCTTCAAAAGAGTCCCGAATTGTTTCGATTGCAAAAAACAACATTGTCTATTCATTCAGTGAATAGCGAATTGAGTTTGAGCAATTTGGATTCGAGTCCAGAGTCGAACGCGCTCGACGAATTCGTCGTTAGCGAAACGCTTAATTCGTCAAGTTGGGAGAACAATTTAGTGCATCCTACTGTAACGAAGAAAAAATCTGTACACGAAACTAACAACGGAACTAATTCGCCAAATCGACAATTATCGCTTAAAAAAGTTATGGACCGAAGAAGAGCGAATAGAAAACTGTCGAAGTCCGCTCGCAAGGAACGAAAAGCGACGAAAACATTAGCGATCGTGCTCGGTAAGTATTCATAAATGTTATTTGCCCTTTTAAGACCCAGGTGGCTACCTGAGGTAGGCTGCTTAACTTGACGAAAGCTTATTTTATCTTTGCGGTTAACGACTTTTGTGAAGAATGCTGCGAGGCATATCATCCAATTTGTTCTTAATACACAGCTTGAGAAGAAAACATGCGAAATACAGTTAACGCTTAACGTATGTCATTAATTATCGATGCAAGATAACAAACCAAAAAAGAAAACCAATAATGATAAATTGTGGTTTCCAAGCAACATAGTTTTCTTTATATCACCGTACCCAACACAGGCCACACGAATAAGTAGTAAAAAATACCCGCGCTATAAACAGTAGTCCGTTATCTAAGAAAGTTTTCGCAGGATTGCTCGCTAGACAGTTACACTTAACAGTTACATGTACGCACAACAATTAGCTGTACATCACTAAATTACAAATACGTTCTTAGAAAAGGTAACATCTGTAATTTTAGCTCGTAATGTGGTCGCTAATTTGGTAGTGTCACATTAACCATCTACACCAACATAGATTTAGTTTCTTTGTCTTGGTTTCAGGAGTATTCCTCTTTTGTTGGGTGCCGTTTTTTACTTTGAACCTCTTGAACGCAGTTTGCATCAAGTTCAACTGGGAAGCATGCCAAGTGGGTTTCTTACCGTTCGCATTGACGACGTGGTTGGGATACATGAATTCGTTTATGAGTAATGTTGTTATCGCAAATTGAATCAAGCCCGACCAAGAATTCCTTATTTTTATTTTAAGATCCTATCATTTATACAATTTTTAACATGGACTTTAGACGAGCGTTCAAGCAACTACTTTGCCCATGTTTAATGCAAAAGCGAGCAAGGAGAGTATAATTATGAAACAATTTTTAGGGTGTTCATTCATGTTTTTTTGGCTCAATGCAATCCTCCTATGTAATATGTGTTGTTAGTTTTAAAACTCTGTGTTATATTTTTTTGTTTTGAAACCGTCAAAAGGTGTCTAATAAAAATACTAAACACGAGACCAAGGCCGGCACACCATTGTAATTAGACTAGTTGTCTTATTTGTTTCTTTGTGATATAGGGTTCATATTTTGGATTCATCTTTGGATGGAAATGGGCCCAACTCACTTTGCAGAGGTAATACCCAAATTTTACTCGTTGTGATTGATCATCTAGTAGAATAAATGTTTTTTGTTTACTCCATATCGGACTTCTGTATCCGCTCCCTTGTGCTATGCTTGTGATTGCCGTACTGAATCAAGTAAAATTTCTAGACAGTAAACTGATAGAATGACTATTCTTCTCTATTACTATATGTATTACAATTTCAGGGGTTGGAGATCGTTGCTTTTGCAGAGCATGGAAATGTTTTCCGTTGTAGCGGATAATAGCGAGAAGAAACGCGATTACGGCAAGATAAAACGGAGCAAGTCAGAAATCGAAGACGAGTGCATTGAACTATAATTGAAATATTTAATTGGCAGAAATTTTCATTTGATTGTTGTTCAAGAATTATGTAATCATGCGTTTTATTATTGTGTGGGTGAGAGGGGGAGGGGGTGTGTATGAGGGTTGGTGATCTGGGAATAATAAAATAAGACAAGTTATCAGATTAAAGTTTAATAACAGCCTACATATTTTTGTTCCTTTTGACTAAGGTATTCACTGTATGGAGGGTTGGGGTATTAGTTTAGCATGTGTACACCTGTCAATTTCCCGAAAATTTGTCGTTTATGAGTATTTTCTGTTTCACTATTTTCTCATGATTCCAACAAAGGTGGTTAAAATGTCATGTGCCCTAGCCTTGTTATGGTATTGAGATTTTAATTGTGATATGATTGCGATGTACTATATCACAATTCAATACAATTGCGATATGATTGTGATATATCACAATCCAAAATGTTGTTATTTATCACAATATTTTTATATTTTATTGTGATATTTTGCACTCGAAAAAATTTTTAATTATACCAAATTGCAAACACAATTTTAAAGCAATCCACCATTTTTTTTTACAAAAAAGGCTTGTTACAACAAAAAAACACTTCATTAGCAAGGCTTTTATCACTCAGGCAGTTTCTGTCGTTTCCACAACACAAACCAGCTTGATTAAACACGCGCTCGGTTGGTGCAGATGTTGCCAAAATCGACAATGCCATTTATCGATTCCGGCAGTGCCATTTTAAACAATTTAGATTAACCATTCGTTTTGAACGCCTAAACGACTGACGCCAACCTTTTCTGGAATAAATCCTTCGATTTGACAAGAAAACTTTCGATTTCGTTCATCTTCGTTTGACTGACTAAATTACTTGCAGATTTAAATCCTCAGCTATGCAATCGTAAAAGCTAGTTTCACTTCCAGTTTTTTCAGTTTCATTCATCACGTTTTGTAACTGCAGATCTTTGTAAAAGCGGCCGATTAGATGTGACAGTTTCAACTTTGCAGTTGACAACCAATGACTTTGCATTGGTATTTGCACAGGCGGCAGATTTCTATTAGGTTTCTAGGTTTCTATTATTTCTGTCAGGAACAACCTGATCAATTACAGTAAAACCTCGTAATCTGAACCCTCTCCAATAGGAACACCTCTTCAATCTGAACACTGAAATACAGTCCCTATATGTTAATGCACTACGGTGCACCTCTCCTATTTGAACACCTCTAGAATCTGAACACTGAACACCATAAACTAGTCCTATTTTGCAAAAAACCTCTTAATCTGAACATGTTTATGTAAATCAGTTTCACATTTTGAATCAAAATTTTCAGTGTTTTCTTCAATAAAAAAGTCAAATTTAGTTTGCGATACATTTTTAAACCAAAACTGTCGCAAAAAACGAGTAAACGAAATGATTTAACTTTGGAAGAAAAAGTTGCAGTGATTAATAAAAGTGACCATAAAAACATATCACAACGTCAGTTATCGAAAGTATTTCATTGCTCAGTTGGTAAAATTAATTCCATTCTTAAACTAGACAGAAAACGCCAAATTTTGGAAGAATATGAACGCTCCAACAGCAAAAGAAAAAGGCTTGTTGGAGATGCTAAATTGGATGAAATTTG
>JAQGBA010001653.1:0-13161 GCA_034698125.1 Prionchulus punctatus | reverse complement strand
TACCCAGTACTTTCATTTTCAAACAATTCTCTATCATTTGAGACCAACTTGTTAGGAGGCCAGAGTTCCCCTTTAAAGGAAGCACCACATTTTGCATTAAACCATGGATACACCAAAGTTGATAAAATAGTTAAAATAATACCAGATAGTTCGTTTTTCTGATCTAATCTGTACATGAAACTATCGTGAATTGTTCACTTCCTTGATGAAACAAATGTTAAGGACATTTTCGGCTTTATTTTTTAAAAAAACGACTAAGAATTTCAAACCAATAATGCTGCGAAAGGTATTGTGATAGAACAAAAGAACTGTGAAGATCACTTTTGCCGCTAGTACATTGCGCGCTAACGTCCTGCGCTCTACTTGCTTGCGCTCTAACGTGTGTGCGACCTAATGTCGTGCGTTCTACTGTGTGTGCGCTCTACTGTCGGCGCTCTGCAGTCGGTGCTCTAATGTTGTGCGCTCTAATGTCGGTACGCTGACCGCAGCTCGAAGACTCGTCGGATCCGTCGGAACAATCTTGTTTTCCATTGCACACCAATGCATCTGCGATGCATCGCCCGTTGGTACACCTGTACTGATCCGGCGAGCAGCTGCTACCAGCTCCCGGACGTCCAGCTGCAAAATGTAAATCGTGTTGAAAAAGCAAATTGAAGCCGCTGGCATCGAGCAAATCTTACTGCAATTGCGTTCATCCGAATTATCCCCGCAATCGTCGTGGCCATCGCAGCGCCAAGGAATGGGAATACAGCGGAAGTTGCCGCATTGGAAATACGATGGGCTGCACGTGTCGTACGCTGCGAAAGATACACGCAATAATTGAACTGTACCTGACTATAGTTGGAATTCAACTTGCAATGATAGAACTGCGCGCAACTATCGGGCTGCATCTTTGAGCTATTGAACTGCAAACTTGCAACTCACGAATTGCTAACTTGCAACTGTTGGACTGCAACTGAATTAAAATTTACTACTTACTGCAATTAGCTCTTTCGTCCGACCCGTCTAGACAATCGTTGTCGTGATCGCATACCCACGAAGCTTGAATGCAATGACCATTGGCGCACTGGAATTCACCGTTGTTGCAAGGAGGCAGTGTTCTACCGGCACAATTCTCTACGCTCTCATCTTCGCCGCCTCTGCAATTGATTTCCGAATCGCACAGCCAGCGTTTTGGAATGCATTCGAATCGTCCGATTTCCCTGTTGGATACGCAATTGAATTCGTCCTCGCGACAAGTTCTGTTGCCTAAAGTGTTGCCGAAAACAAATTTAGCCACTCGCTCGAGTCATTACGTAAGTAATCATAAGTACATAAGTATTACCGCAGTTGTGCTCCAGCTTTTCATCCGATCCGTCACCACAGTCATCTTCATTGTCGCAAATGAAAGCTCTGTTGGTGCACTTGCCATTTCTACATATGAAAACATAACCACCCTGAAAAACAAAATTTCAACTGGTAACCATCACTAAAAGGGTCGATTGTACGACGCAAACACTTACAACGCATGTTTTATTGGTTGAATTGCAACTGTGACTTTCGTCCCAGCCGTCGCCGCAGTCATTGTCTCCGTCGCATTGCCACGTCTCCGGAATGCATCGACCGCTCGGACATCGCACGTGAAGCGCTCCGCAAGGAGCAGTTGCGCAATAGTTCTTATCCTCGTCCGAATTATCTCCGCAATCGTCGTAGCTGTCGCACAAGTCGGCTGGAGTTATGCAGATATTCGTGAAAGGACATTTGCGTTTGACGCCTGGACAAATGATAGGAAGTCCCGGACACGTCGAATTACTTTCATCAGAAACCTGAAGGTCGCGACAATCGTTATGACCGTCGCATTTTTTAGTGATGTTAATGCAAGATCCAGATGCACACCTGCAAGGCAAGTTTACTATTGTGATCGATTTTTACTTTAAGTCATAGCAAAACTAACCGAAACATGTCCCACGGGCAGACTCCATTATTTGGCAGTTGTGGCTGGACAGCGGAAGTACCTGCAAAGTTGATATCTAGATTAGGGCCGTAATCAGCCTCATCGGCTCCATCGTTGCAATCGTTAACTCTGTTGCGTTTTTTGCTATTCTCAATGCATTTGAGCAAATCTTACTGCAATTGCGTTCATCCGAATTATCCCCGCAATCGTCTTGGCCATCGCAGCGCCAAAGAATGGGAATACAGCGGAAGTTGCCACATTGGAAATACGATGGACTGCACGTGTTGTACGCTGCAAAAGATACAAGCAATTGACCTATACCTGACTATGGTTGGAATTCAACTTGCAATGATAGAACTGCGTGCAACTATCAGACTGCATCTTGCAGCTATTGAACTGCAAACTTGCAACTCATGAATTGCTAACTTGCAACTGTTGGAATGAATTAAAATTTACTGCTTACTGCAGTTAGCTCTTTCATCCGATCCGTCCAGACAATCGTTGTTGTGATCGCATACCCACGAAGCTTGAATGCAATGACCGTTGGCGCACTGGAATTCACCGTTGTTGCAAGGAGGCAGTGTTCTACCGGCACTATTCTCTGCGCTCTCATCTTCGCCGCTCCAGCAATCCGGATCGCACAGCCAGCCACACAGCCTTTTTGGAATGCATTCGAGTCCTATTTCCCTGGTCGATATGCAATGGAATTCGTCCTCGCGACAAGTTCTGTTGCCTAAAGTGTTACCGAAAACAAATTTGGCCACTCGCTCAAGTCGTTACATAAGTAATTGTTTTACCGCAGTCTTTTTCGTCGCTTTTGTCTCCACAGTCGTCGTTGCCGTCACACACTTTGAACAAGTGAGTGCAATTTGCATTGTCGCATTGGAATTCGCCGGCTCTGCAGACTCTCGTTGCTGAAGTACGAAAACAACGATACAGACCCATGTTATTTGTTTTGGAATCAACAAAAACGATCCTCACAGCATGTTTTCGGTTCGTCAGATCCGTCGCGGCAATCTTTTTTACCATCACATTTCCACATCTTCGGAATGCATTTCTTAAATAAAATTCACGAATTTGTAATTGAAAAATTAAATTTGAGTTAAAATTTAATCATAGTACGTCATCATTGTTGCCGCAGCTGAATTGATTTTGCGAACAATTCGCAAGGCAACGCATATTGTCGGCTTGCATGATGAAATGGTCCGGACACTGGCATTTGTATCCGCCGCCTGGTGATAGCAAGCACAAATGGCTGCAACCGCAGTTGTTCTTCTCGCATGGATTTGGCACTGTAAAATAATTTTTCTTGCAACCTACTATTGCAATGGCAACTACCACTACAAGCGAACTTGCAACTACTATTGCAACTGTCAGTACAACTCCCGCTAACGTAGCTTACCTGCTGTCTGTCTGCCTGGGTGAACAATCTTAATATAATTGAAAATTAATGGTAATTGAATCATTTTCGTTATGATAACTTCGTTGGGTCCATTGAATTTTCGCGCTCGCGTCCTATCCGCGTCCTTCTTCAATCCTAGTAACTCGTAGTAATCGTCTCCAGCGCCCAGGGCGACGGCAGCGAGTGAAACGTGAAAGATTATCAATTTTGCCCGAAACATCATCGGCCAGCGCATAAAATTCGCTCGGTTAGCAATGAAACACGCAAAAAAGCAAAAAACTCGCACCTACGCTTTTAAACTATGCAACTCGACTAACCGGACCACCCGACGTCCGTTTTCATTTCCTCGAGGAATTATTGTGCGTTTCATGTAGTCGCGGAGTGAACTTCGTTTTGGTCGCGAAAACACCTCGGCCAGGTGTCAATATTTGCTTTTAAAAAATAAATGTGAAAAAAAAGTGAAACGAGTTTATGCAATAAAATCATATAATTCCGACAACTTTCGTCCACTTTTTAAGCGATCAAATGCGGAGCGGCGAAGAGAATTGCGCAAGTGCTGATAATGAGAAAGCTAGTGAACATTATCAAGCGTAATCTGTAGACAACTTTGGCTGCGAATCTGAAATAGCAAGCAACTTTAGTCACTGGACAACTACAGTCACTGAACGTCTATAGTCACATGACAATTATAGTTTATTGAACAACTATGGTAACTGGAGAACTACAATTTATAGAACAAGTATGGTCACCGGACAATCATGCGCTGAATCTCGAACCTGAATATGCGAAAAACTGTCCCAATCAGGAACTTTTGAAATCCTTATTGCACATCAACGACAAAGTCGAAAGATTGTTGATCCATAATTTGAATCAAGTTTTATTTTCTCAATCGAACGACTCGTTTCACTTATCGATTTTGCAAAGATCACAAATCGTTTGCATTTTAGATTTATTTTACATTTTTTCGAATCAGTCGCAAAAAGTGTTGGAAAAATACGCTGCTACTCGCTCAGAGACGCTGAAAAATTTGTTTCTCAAATGGCTGTCAGAGATCACATCGAAAAAAAGTGTGAGCTCGCCATATCAAGGATTGATCACTGTATTTCATCAAGAATCAAGATTACAGTTTCCGATTTCATCCGCAAGCGTCACGACAAGGACAAAGATAAAGAGAATTTTCTCGATTTAGTGCACGGATTTGCAGAAATTGGATATCTTGTTCAAGCAGCTGTCAATCGGTGATGATCAGATGCTCAACAATCGTAAGCTCAATGGCTCAGCATTCTTGTGTCGGTTTTCTGCACTTTTCTTGTTTTTTTTTGCTGAAATTGCAGTGATTTTTAAACACAACTTGTTGGAATTGATTTCTGTGCTAATCGTTGAAACCGATTATACATTCGGTACGAAAAATTTCTCCAACAAATTGGCACTGGCGGTAAAGCTTTCTTGAAATTGTAGCGATTTTTAAAAACAACTCGTCAGAATTGATTTCTCTGTTATTCGATGAAAACGATTATGCATTCGGATCGAACAATTTCTCCAAACAAATTTGGCGCTGACGGTAAGACTTTCTCAGCCAAAGTCGAAATAAAAAAACAGCTTTGAAAGCGACTTCCTTCAGCCAACTTGCAAATCGGTTGACTGTCTATTTTTTCAGCATCGCATTTCTGACTTTCCTCCTACAAATTTTCGCTGGAATGGAACAAGTCGGAACTCAATTTTTCTCGGATATAGACAAATGTGCCAAAGTCCATTCCAAAGAAGCATTATTTTTGATGGCAAAAAATACAATTACATTCACGTACGGGTTGCAAACTTGTTGCAGCACGACACAAAATTTGTTTTGTTCTTCAGGGAATGAGTCGTTTCACGAATTTCGCCAAATCTGTGGCGCTGTTGTCTTCACGGGAGCGGCACAACGTCGACATCGGGCAAAAAGTTGCCAAAGTCCTGGCGAAAATTCAAACCAGTCTTGAAATCGTCCAAGTTCCCGAATAATTTAAATATGAATAATTTCATATCGCTTTTCACTACTGCTACCTATGGCACCAATTTGATGAAGCGTCGACTTGCAGAGGCTGGAATAGCTGGAAATATGTATTTCAAAACAATTTTAGCAGCTGGCTTGTGACTATAGTTTGTTCAGTGACTATAGTTGTCCAGAGACTACAGTTAGGTAGTGACTATAGTTCTTCAGAGACATCAATAGTTATTGACACTGATTTCTTTCACAAATGTTTCGGCAGCATTGCAACATTTCGTTGTAGCCATGCAAAAAATGTTTTCATTATTGGTCAATTTTGCGAAAACAAATTTCGCCTGCTTTTTATGCTTTATCAATCCCTACAACGACTATTCTATTGTCAAACATGCACAAGCAAGCATTTCTTTGATCCATGAACTTCACTCATCGATAAAATTGTTGCAATAAAACTTAGTACAGTCTTCCAGCAATTACATCAATTCCTTGTGCCCGGAAAGCTTGCGCCCTCTTTCGTGATAAGGACTGATGTTTAAATATTCCACGGAACACGAACCTTAATGACATTTATGGCTGAATGTTTTATCAACCGCTTCGTACACGCCGATTTATCCTTTTTTAAACGCTGATCGAGCGAAACAGTAAAGTTTAGCATACAGTGTCAGCAATTCATTATCGAAGACCACAGTTCGTTGGTTGCATTTTTCTCTCCTTTCGTAATATATCCCGTCATGTACCGATTGAGCATGTAAGACTGCTCGCCCACAAACTGAAGATCCATATTCGCGCCCCAGGACAGCAAAAGAGCGTTTTTGTAATCGTTTACATAACGTTCGTCGTAATTTCGAATTAACTCTACCATTTTCTTGATTTTGATTGACTGATTGACTGATTCTTGATTGATCACCCGCTCGAGGTTTGATCGTGTCACAAACTTTATTCAAACGAGCTTCAGTAGAAACGTGGCGTGGAAAAGCGAAACGACATTGTGTCACGTTTGAATTGAGCTCAAAGACAGCCCGCGTCGCATTTGTGCATTTGGAAGCTATTGACTAATTTATGTAACACACCGAGCATTTATCTTTGTCGGATATGGCGCACGTAACGTGATCTTGGATAAATTTGAGAACGTTCTCGTCGCTATCTACCCCTATGACCGGCGCGTCTTTAACCCACACTTTCATGTGATAATAATGAGGAGCGCCGCGAGCTTATATATTCAACATGATAGTAGCAATGTTCAACCTGAAAGCAAGTAACATATTCATGAATCTTAACTACGAAACATAATACAGGGAGAAAAAAAACTAAAAACAGGTTTAAAAAAACTACTCAATTTTATGTTTTATTCATATTTTCGAGAAACGAATGAAAACGACGATTGCACTGAATGGCGATGGATACAGGATCGTGTTGACAAAGCCAATTTTGATTAGCTGGCTCGACGTTTTCGTATTCTCGATTCATGAATTCCAAATATTCGCGCATGTCCGGCCAGTCGTATTCATTGCAGATGAGCATTAGAAATCCCATAGCCGGACCGAAATTAGCATCGATATAAGCTAAATCACCGCGACAATGAAGCCAATATTCTTTTGATCCGCGCATTTTCGAAAATGTGCCTCTATTCCAGCATCGGTTCCATAGTTTTGTTTTCAATTTTAGTTCTTAATTGACCAGCATTTAAATTGAGCAGCGGCGAAGTTTTCATCGTAGCAAAAACTCCTGCATCGATAGCCCGATCCTCGTATCTACAAACATAAAACGGCGCTCGACAATATTCACAACTGATAATAAAAACAATTCAATTCGATTATTAAACATACCCGCAATTGATATGGAACAAATATTGCTTATTTCAACGAAAGCGATTGTCCAAAGCGTGAAGAAAACGATGTTTAATGAAATTTGGTGGTCGAATTCGACATCTTCGACTGAGATCGAACATTCCTCCCACATCGTTCAGATATAGATCGGGGAACCAAAGCATATCTAAATTCGAATCATTCAAAGCTAGCGGATCGTCTCGTACAACTGCAAATCGTCGACATTGGTCGGTATATCCGGATCAACGTTCATTATGGAATAGTCAGACAGGTCGATATTGCTGACACTGCGAATAGACAGCAACGAATGAACCTCCTTGTCGGGCCACAACTGGAGCGTCGATGTCATAGTTTAAGTGAATATGGTCTTCAAACAAGCCTTCGATGGCGGCATTTTTCGATTTGCTTTGTTGTTCATTTTCGAGTGTATCCGAGCCAATTGCCAAAACTGTCTTTGACAGCTTGTCATGCTTTTTATAACTCACATGTTTATATAACGGATTAATCAACTATTGATAAAAACGATAGAAATAAAAAAAGCATTTAAATGTTTACCGAAAATGCAAATCTCGCTGTTACTTTCAGTTTTTCCAAAGCTCTATAAACTTTATCCAAATCAACTAAAGCACGCCAAACTATACGCGATTTTGTCGGTATTCTGTAAACCATGATTTCCGTATGCTCGGCTGATGGTAAAGTTTTATGCATATTTGTGCGTTTTGAGAATTGGCAAAGGAAGATGAAGGGCTCGACCTTAATTAACAGAGCAACAATTAGTTTTTTGTAATAATAGGATTAATTAGAAATTTATTTTTAGAAAGCAAAACAAATACACAAATACACAAACCTTGCAGAGCTTGAATATTGAGACCAGTTGCACTTTTCGCATTTATATTTTTCAATCGGATAACTGTTTGAAATGTTGAGGCCAACAACCTATGCTCGTAAGCACACAACTTTCGTGGGTATCTCCTCGACACCCAAATTGTTCAACTTTGAATAAATCGGAATCGCGCCTTCTTTTAAATATCCGCGACAATCCGAACAAGCGAACATGTTTCTGTTGTTCTTTCGCACTAATTCGGCGATAAATTGCTTCAGTTCTTTCGTGTGCTCAGTTGATTGACAACTGTTCAACTTTGTTTCCACTTCATCGACAATATCGCGCCAACATTGACACATGTCGCAGCTGTGCTTCAGCCAATTAGTATCTCGTTTTCGAAACTTTTCATCGAGATGCGAATACTTTTCCATGGCATTTCGCTTCATATTCAAACGATCTAAACTGTCGGTCATCTGACTAGCTAATTTCTCAGCGTTCGCTTCATTCTTTGTTAATGTAATGAATTGAACCCAATCACCATCGACGTTCATAGCCAACGATTCTAATGACACAAATGATAAATCCATCAGAGTAAATTGCGAATACCGGGCATGTGCGGTTGCAAGTTTTGCATTAATTTAATGTTGTCTCGACGACTGATATCGCGCTTGTCGCATAGCGGATAGTGTGATCCGGCATGCAATCGTCACAGTATTCGAAAAATTTTATGGCCGTGACAAAATTTGAGGGTGAACCGCCTTGTTTAACGGAAGCCGTCATTTTCAACAAAGCTGCGTGAATTCTCCGAGTCCAATCAGCGGGATATTGGCTTTTGCAATCGGCGTCGCACATACGACCTAGTTTAACTTTCTTGACTTTCTCGTCTCGCATCTCGACTTGCTCTTCGCGCGTCAGTACAAATACGGGCGTCGCTGCAACTTGCGGAGCTAAATGAATCGCATGAGAATCATTTAACGAAACATTATCTTTCGAATATGTCGATTTGTCTTTCTCGATCGGTGCTTTCAAAGGAGTCGAAGCGATTAAACGACGTTGTCGCTTCGGAGTCTTCAGAGGCGTCTGATTGACGAGCATCAACTGGGGTAGCGGCGAACCAATCTGCACGACTTCCGATTGACATCCCGACAAAGAAGATGTTTGCGACGATTCCAGGAGTATTAATAAATTGCGATGAGAAAAATGGAAGCCACTTGCGGGCGCTATCGACGAAATATCGCCCATTGGCCATTCCATCGCCAAAGATTGTTCATCGAACGCTGTCGATTGGCTCGAATCAATGTCGCGAATTAATTTCTCAGCAACTATGTTATCCTTTTCAAATTCCAACTGTCGACTTTCACATTGTTGCTCGCGTACTTTGTCGTCGACTGTTTCGTTTTCAAATACTGGCTTGCCGGCTTTTGGTTCGAAAAAGTCTGGTAGCAACTCTTCGATATCCTCAAAGACGATGTTGTTTAAATCAGCGCCATACACTTCTTTGACTTCGAATATGATAACGTCCTCATCAAGGTACATCAACTCAAGGTGAGCTTTCAGCCAACACCCTTTTTTTTCGCCGCCGCTCAACGTCGATGTCCGTAACGAACTTTTTTAATTTCTTCATCGATTCGACAATTTTTTGAACGACCATTTTTTGTATTCTTTCCATTTTTACATAAGCCGAATGCATAGTGTATTGTTTATTCTTTACCGGAAAGAACGCCTTTCGATTGCAAATATTTCGAATATCCAGCCTGCAAGCGACAACGAGCATACATTTCATGACGATTTCGATGAACTCGATATTAATCGTTAGTGCCGTGTCGGATGTAAGCGGCCATCAGCAATTTCTTTTTCGTTTTCTTTCGCTAAAATGAAATACGTATAACAACAAATGCAAAATCTCCATATTTTATTTGAAAATTTCTATCAAAAATTAAATGAAAGTCATAAAGTATCTGATTTTTAAAACTTACATTTGGAAAGACATTTTGCACAAATTTCCAGATCACAGAATGACTCAAACATTTTTAGCCCCTAAAATAAACTTGCCGATTATTAACAATTATGTCGCCCACAGCTGTGCGAAATTTTCTAATCGCTCTGAAAAATTTTTCAATTTTTGGATTTAAAATGGTGCAAAATTTTCTTTTCAAAAAATTTATTTTTTAAGTTACAAATAATACAGTTTATTTATACCAAAAAGGTTACTGACTCATTTATTTTTTGGTGTTTAACATAAAACGACGAGACAGCACCATAAATTCTTTTATCACATTGGAAGGATTGCAAGGGATTTCTGTATGGATGTTTAGCAGCGCTAGCACAGTCGGTCGTTCGCCGGACAAGGTAGCTCGTAAATAGGTCTTGATTCGCTTCATTGTCGAAAAACTTCTTTCAGCAGTTGCCGTCGAAACAGGGATAGTTGCCAAGGTCTGTTAAAGTTCAACATTATAGATTTAAATGTAAATAGAAAAGAAAATGTTTACTTTTAATGCTTTATAAATATTTGTTTCAAAGCTCTTTCGGCAACTAGACAGTGCATCCACGGCATTGTTAATTTTCATTGCTTCCTCTTTTTCGAATTGACCTTTCCATGTTCGATTTTCATGGGGAAATTGATCTTCAGAACAGTCAAAATCTCCAGTGATGAACTCATGAAAAATTCGTTTTATAGTTGCAACATTGTGATCTGAACAAAGTTTCCAACTCATAAAACAATAATTTCCATTTACTTTCTTAAATGTTACAATATTGCATACTGAAAAAAGCAGGCACAGGTTTTTGCAAATCGCTAACTGCTCCCATTTGTTCACTAAATCGATAGTTTAACTGCTCCTCAGTTCACTTATGTATGGAATGTATATTGTTGAGTAATAAGAATCTTTCGCCAAAGAATCATATGGTATTACAACAGACGATTTGCAGATGTCATGAAATTCTGAAAATATTCAATATTACATAAATGTTTCGATATTAATCTAAATATCCTTTACTTAATTGGGCGAGATATAGATTTTATTCAATTGACTTTGTTTCTTATCGGATTCTGCTTCCTTTAATTGCAATTGTAATTAAACCGAAACGCGTCTTAAGCATTCGACCAAATCAACAAACACTTGGGGAACCAAAACCATTGTTGGGGTTCTCGAGACCATTGTTGCGACCCCATATCCAACGCGATCTGATCCGCAGGCAAGTCAAATGCCATCTAAAATGCGCGCAACTTTCAAAAATTTATCAACAAAATTTTTAATGCTTGCGGTTTACTATGATAGCAGCTCGAATGGTGAGTGCCAATAAATATGTTTTGTAACCAATACCTTTCAGCTTTTGATTGATCGATCTTGGAAATTTGCCAAATACTAAAAAGATACGTTCGGCGGTATTGAATGGCATTTTATCAATTTTGGAGATAAATTTGAATTCTAGACCGATCCTGGTGCAGAATTGATTGCATTATCTCGATATGCCATTAAAAAAGTTATGTCTTTAATAATTATCGATTTACTTAGAAAATGGCGCGAAATTTAAAAAATCTTCTGTTGCTGATCAGGACATAGATTATCATAAATTGTCCAATGCAGCGCAGTCCAGTACAGATTAGTTCGGTCAACTGCAGTCGAGTATAGTGTAGTAATGGTGGACGCAGTCAAGTTTAGTAAAGTGCAGTGCAGTGCTGACCAGTAGATCGTAGCGCATTTCAGTTCAGTGCAGTCTAGTACGACTGAGCATAATCTAATGCAGTCAAGTATGGTGCAATGCATTAAGTTTAGTGCATTAGTGCAGCACAGTGCAGTCCAATATAGTGCAGCACAGTTTAGTGATGTTAAGTACAGCTTGCCTGCGCATCAGTGTCCATTTTTGCACACTTTACCAACAATGGTCTCGAGAACCCCAACAATGCTTTTGGTTCCCCAAGAGTTAACAGAAATCTGCTGCAGATTTGATGAAATGGTTGCGAGCTCAGAAGAGAATTCATGAATAATGAATAAGGCAAACAACGCATTATTGTTATAACAATCCTCTCTGAATTAAACTATTGTTCTATTTTGATGTATAAAGTTTGAAATAAAACAATATTTGTTTACTTTATCCGCGTCTTCCTCTTGACTCATGGAAAAGTCATTTAGAAAGATTCAGAGCGGCAATAGCATTTTGACAAAGCGCTGAATTGATTTATATTTTTCGACCCATCTAAATAGTAAATGTCATTGTTATGGAACTATATTTGCATATTACTTGTTTTGTCATACCTCGTTTCACGTAAAGAAATCAAGCGTCTTTGGCCACTGTCACCAATTCTAGGATCTTTCTGAATCACAACTTTTAACATTTGCATAATTATTAACATTATAACATTAGCTGCGTTTTGCAGAATCGTTAACGCAATTGATTGAAATTGATAATGTCTTTGACAGCGTTAACAGCAAGCCTGATTTCAACTAAGGACGTCGAATTCCGTAATGCAAGGCTCAGGGAATGTGCAGCACAGTGAACAAATATCGCTTTTGGATACAATCGTTGTATGCGCACTTGAACTCCGTTAATGTGGCCTAAAACCAGTCGAGAAGTTATCTCGAAAGTGTGATATGTTTAGCAAATAACTGAACATACCCTTCATCGTTGCTGCTCCATTATAGCCTTGTCCATGCAAAAACTCTAAAATTCAAATCAGCTTCTTTCAAAAACGAAAGTAATAAATCGCGATAGCTACTGAATTCAATTCAGTTAATTTTTGAAAACCAAGGGAGTATTCGATTACCTGTTATCCTTCAAAAAGAGAAAAGTAGGTTTAAAATGCAACATTTGAATTATTTAATAAGTTTATGTACTGTACTTCTTCTTCTTCTTCATCTTTGATCCGTTAGCTGGCGGTTCGGGCGGGACGTCCCCGCAACAGATACGCTGCTGTCGGTGCCGCTGGGTCTTGAACTCCATTCACGATGCGTTTTCATTCTTGACGATTGTTGGCGACGTCTCGAGCCTCGATAACCAATAATCGTCGATTCTTTAAGTCGCCCTCGATATTCTTTAGCCAGGTTTTCTTCGGTGCCGATTGCTGAGTTCTCCAGTCTGCCGGACGGTCTCGCCAAAGAAGTTTACATGGCAAGCGGTTATCATCCATTCGGCAAACATGTCCGAACCATCGTAGTCGACGTTTTTGCATTTCTTCTTCGATCAGTGTCTGTTGAT
>JAQGBA010001652.1:0-13166 GCA_034698125.1 Prionchulus punctatus | reverse complement strand
ATTGACTAATACGCGCCAAATGGAGTTCGTAATTGAGTAATAAATCATGAGAATAAATCATGTATAATCAATGGCTTATAACAATGTATGTACAGTAACCCAATACCAACATAACATAACATAACATAACATAACATAACTATTGTGAAAGTGACTTGCGTTACAATACCAACGAACAAACGCACCGGCGGGCAGATTGTATCCACTGTACACTGCCAGCTAAAGCTAAAGCTCAAGAACAGCAATAAATAGGACAGCATGTTCCGGCATGACTTTCGAATTTCAGTAGAGTATGCAGTACAGTACGAACCTAAACTTATTTCCGGTACAGTATGCAGCACAGTATGACTTCCATATTTTTATCCAGTAAAGTACAGTACAGTATACTGGGAACATGCTGACCTGTTACGCAACTCCAGCTACTTTGCGACTAGCTAGCTTTCAAGCACAGCTGCTAAGAATGGTAGATATTCACCTACCATTCAATTTTCGAAATTTTACAATACCATACACATATTACTTTATTAAAAAAGCAAACAAATCTACAAGCCAAAAACAATTCCAGACGTATTATGTTTTACAGTATGCTCGCGGCTGAATCGTCTTTCTGCGTTGAAAACGTCGATGTCGATTCGCTGGCCGCAACATTACGGCCGTTATCGTGAACTAGCATGAAAGTTTTCGTGCTTTTAAAAGTTTTCATATCGGTCGGTAGGACTTTGTTCAGATTTAATTTCGGATTTTTCATCTTCGATTTGATTTCAGTTTGTTCTCCATTCACGACGCCGAAGTAGTCGCTATCGGCCAACGACAGTAGACTTTTGTCGATGTTATCCAACGAAATGGATTTCGTCAATGCCGATCGCGAACCCAGATTTCCGTTGAGTACGATTTGTACGACTTCGCTTTGCGTGAAATTGCGACTGCCAATATTGAAATTCGGCTGCTTGTGTACGACGATCTTACCCATTCCGTATTCCGAATGGTACCGGTGACGCTTAAACGAGGACGAATCTTCGATTCCGACCGAACTCTGTAGCGAGTCGTCGAAGTATTTCAATTGCTTATCTTCGCCGGACGCGTCATTTGGCGCATCGTAAAAGTGCGCGCTATCGCTGGAGTCGACTGTGGACGATGCAACTTTCGAATCTGGCGGTGGTGGGAAATTCAACATTGGTCTGGTACACAGGCGTTTTATCGAGCCCGCAGATTCTGAAGAATCTGGTGATGACGAAGAATCGCTCGACGCCGGATCGGAAGTCACGTGCATTTGGTCCTTGTGCCCGTGGATTAGAGCCTTGGATATTTTACCACCCTTCACGTCTAGCGCGCAATAGAAGAACTGCATACTCTGCACGTCTGCGGTTGCGGCGAGGCTACTTCGCCGAGATTTTTTGCTTGTTTTCAGTTTCAGGAATCCGTACAAGTTTTCAACCGTGCCCATCAAGTCGTCGCTAACCTGTTCGGTGAACTGTTCGGATTTTGAGTCGTCGGTTGATGAGGAATTTTGCAACTGTAGGGATGGGTGCCTGTTCACCTGCAGGACTACCGCAGACTGACTGTGTTCGCTGATTTCCGGTACGCTAACAGGTCCGCGCAGGAAGTAAGACACCATGCGCTTATTCCGAACGGGTATGGGTCCGAAGTATTTGGACAAGTTTAAATTGGTCGCAAGATATTCCCGTACTTTGTCGTAATGCCCGAATGATTCCAGAAACTGATCGGCAGGTATGAACATGGACAGTGCCACCGGTAAAAACAGCAAGCCATGTAAAACCCCGAGTAGTACAACGAGGACCACGGTTTTGACAAAAGTTTGAATCATGTATGAATCGACGAAGCCTGAAAAAATTAATGGTTGTCGAATTACTCACCAGTGCTAGCTAGACAGTTGTGTGTGCGTGACAGTTGGGACTCAATAGAATCCAGTGTTAGCAGTGGTGTATAGTACAGTACTGAGCAATGGTAGACAGCTCCAGATCAGTGGGTACGCAAGTTCCGCATGTCTACAGAGGTAGACCTGCATTATACAGCAGTATACCAGTGATGAAAAGTGCCACACCAGTCGTAAAGAGTGGCATACCTAGGTTTGCAAAAATGTCGAGTAGTATAAAGTAGATATACACAGGTATAATGGACCAGTGGTAGACAGTGGTAGACTTGCTCTATACAGTCGTTTACCTGTGGCGTATATAGTGAGAAATCAGTGGTATCCAGCGGTATGCGTTTGTATACAGCGGTATACCAGTAGTATAAAGCATGACCAGTGGTTTATCAGTGGTAGATCAGTGAAGTAGAGTGGCATATCAGTGGTAGACCAGTGGTATACAGTAGTTGACCAGTGGTGGACAATGGTAAATTTATTATGTACAGTCGTAGATATGTGGTATAGCGTGGGTAACAGTGGCATACAGTGGTAGGCCAGTAGCATACAGTGGTAGACAAGTAGTTTTCCTGTGGTATACAGTGGTAGACCAGTGGTATTGGGATTTGAGTCACACATAACAAAATTTTATTACCTAAGACAGACACTCCCAGTATAGTTGATATCGCGCTTTGAACCGTTGGCACTGCCACATGCCTCAACGTCTTGTTCATCCTTAGTTTCGAATCCGAACTATGGGTCACCAAGTAATGGTAAGTGACGTGGGCCACGTAGTCCACCGACAGTCCGACGCTCATGACCGTCGTTATCATGGACACAATGTCCAGCCTAACGTTCCACAAAGATAAATATCCAATGACTCCGACGTTTATAGACAGTATGCTTAATCCGATCCAGAGCGCGCAGAGGATTTTTGGTATGAACAGCAAAGTGATCACTATCATGACTCCGACGGCGATGAATACGTCTTGAAGCACGCACCTTACCGTCGCTTCTTCTTGATCAACGAGCAAAAAACTGGAATCAAATACGAAGCCTTGAAATGAAAATTTCGCAAATTTCTTCCTCAATTCGCCGGCCATCTTGGTCAGATTCGACGATCCTACGTTGCGCAATCGTATGTAAAATTTCATGGCCGTGATCCGCGTTTTGTTTTCGTCGTATCTGAAATCGTTTCGAAACTTGCGAAATTCGTTCTTGCCCAAAAATCTGTCCAGTGACGTCATGAATGCTGATTGCGAAGGAAATTCCAAACGATTTTGGCTGAGGCTCAGCGACAAGTCGTGCAGCCAAAATTCGCCTTCCGAAGAATAGTCGGTGTTGCTCATGGCTCGGTACAGTTCCAAAAGTCGTTTCAATGTGAATTCGTCGTGATATTCTAATTTTTCAGTGATAACTACGAAAGCGAAGGATCCGTACGATGAAAAGTGTTCGTCGGAGATTTCCCTTTCTCTCGCGACGTACGAGTCGTACGGAACTAAATTCTTCATTTCCAAGCCGATTTTCAAATGTACCACGCCCCATACCGCCGACGAAATGTAACCGGCGTACAATAGTACGATGAATATTTTACATACGAACGAGCACAGTACGGCGCCCAAACGGTTTCCGAGAAATTCAGTCAACATGTGCGAATGCAGCCGCAATGGTATTCGTTTTTGCGTGCTGGAAAAATAACCGCCGGAGCAAAAAATCTGATACAGGAAACTTCTATTGTCTGAAATAATAAGGCGAGGTGTCAATGCAAATTAACTGGAGCACGCCGGACAACAATTTAATTGCCCTATTGATGCCGGGTTGGGGTTAAATGAGAATTAGTAGATGGTTCGTCAATTTCATTGAAATTTCAATGAAACACTATTTCTATGAGTTTCGCAAAGTTTCGCGAAGAAGTTTCACGGATGATAACTGCTGCACTTTACCGGATTCAGACTTCGGCTGGACTTTTACGAAACATAGACAGTGGCGATTCGCAGCTTCTCGTCGACCGCATAGAGCCAAGCAGGCTGTGAAAAACGTCATTTGATAAACGAACGCACAGAGTATGGCCAACGCGCAATACGTGCAAAACAATCCTGCGAGAAAACTATTTTTGAGAAATTGAAAACAGAAAAAATGCGTCATTTTTACTTACTGACTGCCGGAAACTGAGATACGCTTCCAACGGCGAACGATAGTCCGTCGGTCAATGCTGTGATCATGATCGACACCGACGTACCACCGACTGATTGCGCAACACGTTCTTCGATGGATATCATCGGATGAGTATTCCTCCAGCAGCTCAGGACCAGAAAGGCGTTGTCTGCACTGACAGCTGAAGATAAAAATTAGCTTGCTAAGCATGTTGTCTTAAACCTGTCCGAAACAAGTAGGAAACTAGGACACTTGCCCAAAATTAAAAAAGGCATTATGAAGACCATTTGTAGAAACGGATAACCGCAATAGAGCAATATGCCGACGGCCACAATTACAGCCTGAGCCGCAGTTACAATGCCGCAAAATCCCAACCATGGTTGGCTGAGCACCCAATCCGACGCGCAACAGCAGAACACCGAAAACGAAACCAACAGACAAAAAACAACCGGTAGATATTGAATTAGCATTTTTCCATTTTGGTCGATCTGATCGCTCAACGATATCGACGTCGAATAATAAATGCCGATGGTCGGATGTCGCAGAGTTTTCATCAGCTTAATGAATTCCATTTGCCATAAGTAGTTGGACATCCGCCGCTCGTGGCTTTCGCCGTTCTGCAAGACGAACGGCAAGCGAATGGCTCCGGCATGCCGAACGAAAGATCGCTCGTCCAATTTCACGGATCCGAGCACTAGCGTGTTGTCGATCGTGATGTTGCCGAACGGAAACGTCGGATAACGGAGGATGTTCTGCGTAGCCTGTTTCGGACTGAACGTACTGTTAATGTAGATGACGAACGGATGTTCCATACACAGGTCGGATGTACCCGGCACCTTTTGGCACAATTGAGGCCAACCGACGTCGAGCCAATCGTTGAACCGTACCCTCATTTTTTTGATTTCCCTCACGATTTCGTTGGCCACTTTCAAATTTACGTCGGTCAGCATATTGCTATTCCGACCGTTCGTCTGCTGATCGACGAGAACGACGTACGCGTACGACCGTTTGAACAAATCGTAAACTCCCCTCGGCGTGACGTCATCGAAATCGAACAAGTTCATCAGCTGACGCCAATTTTGTATGGAATCCACGTTCTCGGGTAAATAGTTCGTAACTTGATTATCGCCGTCGGTTCGCGTCTCGAATACCTTCCTGCGTAAGTAGATCCCGGAGCCCAGGCCGACGGTAACGAAAACCGGGAATATGCAAAACATCAACGGCCATTTGGCTATGAGTCGACTGAAATCGCGGAAAAACTGATCGGCCACTTTTTGAAACTGACAGCACACGAGCGACGACGAGCGGCTCGATGACGAATGCTCGGACATCGTCGACAATATTGTTTCCGAATAGAATCTTCACGCGATCACGCTTGCGCCAGAAATGAAACGGTATAGCAAACGGTGTACGACTATCATTTACCCTCGTAAACGACGAACTCTCAAAATGACTACAAACGGCGCACTATGGGAGAACTATCGGAATCCTCTTCGATACCCGATCGTCAACTTTCCGGAGCACTAGTTCAAGATGTTCTTCGACGTAAACTTCATTCTACGCGCACGCACGTAAAAATGGCGTACGTCGTTTGTTTCGGCTGGCGACCATTAAGAGGTCGCCGTGCGAGGCCATTGTGCAGGACGTGAATGAGAGAAAGACGAGAGAGAAAAAAATTGAGGAAGTGAGTACATGGTATAGTTTGTTCGGGCGAAAACCCGATTCGCGTGTGATCTCTTTCTTTATTCATGCGTCGTACGAATCGACTCCGAGTCAATTGACTCCGAATGTGGGCCATTTCGGGTTTTCGACTCCTTTTTCTCCGAGACGCACGTCGGCCGAGCGATTTCAGGTCAGTTGACCATGCGCCCGGGGGAAGAATAATGGTTGTGGGGCGTTATGACTAAAACTGCGAGAGTGCTTGAATTTTCACTCGCTATTTTTGTTTTAATGCAAAATTCCCGACAAAAACAGACAAAAATCAAACGAAAATTTAATATAGTCTTCGCGTTCGCGGTCATCTTCTCTTTCGTCCGAATCCGCCGAAGCTACCCATATTTCCAAAGTTTCCCATGCTTCCAAACCCTCCCCCCATACCACCGAGAGAATTAGCCGGTATTCCGAGCCCGTTGTTGAGATAGCTCAAACCCGGCAATCCGCCGAAATTCACGCTGTTCATCGCCCCGACGCCCACGCCAGCCACATTGTAATTCGTTCCGGACATCACCCCTTGCGTCGGAACTATGTTCGTACCGGAATTATACCCGAAGTACGGCGAATACAACGATTGACCGACGCCTAAGCCGCCATTCACTGGACCGCCGAATCGAGGAGCCTGAGCCGGCGATCCGCCGAATCCTGAAAGCGGTCCAGCCATACCGCTGGATGGTATGCCGCCTAACGGCGCGTTTGGGTTACTGGCCATGAGTGGTCTTGATGGTCGGTTCGATTGGACAGTTGGGTTAAAATTATTCGGATTCGACTGGACTGACGGTTTCAAATTCGGCGGGAAATTTAGAAAATTGGCTGGTGGGTAATTTGGTGACGACTTTACATTATCTGGCCTTCCTCCACTGCTGTACCCACTGCAAGCGGGTGAGCCTGGGAACCTGCCGCACAGATCATCCCTCGCTAAACCTGAAAGCAAGTCAGCATACGTCACTGCTAAGTTAGAATAATGTTCAACTTTTTTACCCGAACGAGCTGCTACAGTTGACCAAAAGCTTAAAAATAAAACAAATAATGGGTTCATTTCATGAACATCTCATTTATGTATCTTTGAATTTCACATTCTTATCGTCACTGTGCCAATAACATTTTTCGAAGTTCAAAACACAGCATGGACTGAAAGACCATGACACACAAGTCGAACAAAAATCAACTACAGTGAATAGACTATATTCAAGAAAATAGGAAATAAAAAAAATGGTCCCGAAAAATGTCTTTGTTTTAAATACGTAAACATTACAGGGCGTGTTCTCAATGTTGCGCCGAATTAACAATTCTGTCACTTCATGAGAGTATCTTTTTTCTTTCATTTGCTAGTCATGACTCTCACAATAGCTCTTTTAAGTATGTACAATTTTATTTTAAGTTCGATACCATTACCAATTTGGATGATCTATCAAAAGTACATTAAAATTCCGGCGAAAATCCTCTGCATATTTTGCCGACATCTCAATGAAACATTTAACGCACAATGTTGCATTAAATGTTCCACAGAAATGCAACAACATCATCAAAAAATGCTTGTAAAAGGTGTCAAATCTATCAATTTCCGTGTATTCTCTCACAAATACCCCCCCCCCGGGCTCTACCCCACAAATGCAAGGACTAGATGTGTCTGACTTGCGACATAGCATCGATTCATAGATACTTCATCATCACCAGATTCATCAGAATTCGATATCGATATGAATCGACTTCAACGTTTTTCTGTAACACATTTTTTTAGTTCGTATAATTGTTGTGTTTTGTTTTTAAAATGAAGTAAAACCTGAAAGATATTTTGCATAATCTTGCAAATTACAGTACAAGTTGGTAAAAGTTTCGTTTAACTTATGCGGCTCGGGAGTTGCTCGTAATCTGATTTAGGGTGATTTTGTGGTATTTATTTGAAACACATTCGTCGCCCAAATGTATTCTCATTCAATGTTAACAAAACGAAGTCGCTTGGCCTGTCTTCGTTACATCTGAAAGTGGTTTTGGTTAATGGCTAATTAATAAGTTGTCGATAATTTATTATTAAAAGAAACAAAGTGGTAATCAAACTGGCTCTAAAAAGCAAAATATTAGAAAAGTTGGGCTCCATGAACGATGAATCGGCTCTGATGCACCAACATCGAGTGATGTTTTGTAACTGACTGATAAATTATGAAAGCTATAAGTTAAAACTAAACATGAAATCACGAGGAGTTCAACCAGGATGATTCAGTCCAAGTCAAAACATACAAAAAATTAAAAACAATTTATAATTTATAAATTTTATTTACAAAGAATACAATATTTATAAATTTTATGAAAAGTTGATATTTGCTAAACACATCTAAAATATGAATGGTTCCGGATGAACGGATGAAAGTACTATGTGAAAGTTTTTTTTATTTTAAATGCATGTATACTTCTTTATTTGCAACCTGTTTAGTCAGTAAATTTTTGATTTCAAAAATAAATTTCTTGCACAGTCTTTCAACGTAACACGTACAATATTGTTGCGATACTTGTCTTCGACTTGGCATAACATGAAAAAATTCATTGTGTTATTTTTCTCTATTGTAAGGAATTTATGTGGACACATTTACAGTTACAACAGTTTGCAACTGTTTAGGTTTTAGTAGCTTGTAAAACAGCTTGGCCCGAGTTACTAGGAAAAAGTGGCGAAGAAGCCGTGAAGACGATCAAAGATCAAACTGGTAACTTAGTGAACAAAATCCGATGAATCGATCTAACAAAGCTTTTTTTGTACTTCTAAGGGTTCACCGATGTCCACACTTTTCCAGAGGGTTCGATGGTGGGGCCGGATTGGTTATGGAACCGCGTACTAGTGTTCGTTAACAAAAGCGGAAACGTATCTGAAGTGCCAATGATTGGATAAATGGCTTTATAGTTTGTTTGTGTAACTTTCCTAATTTGTAATATTCCTACCTAGTGTTTGCAGTTAGATGAGCAAAATGTTGATGAGTAGGTGAGTAGCAAATTAATCTGACTGGTGTTTGAGTTACCAAAAATATATTTCTTGAAAATGATGGCAAAAAGTCCTGGGGTGAAGAAAATGTGTTGGAAAGTGCAGTATTTTGACGTGGTATGCAGCTGCAAAGCTGAATTTTAAAAAAACAACAACAAAAAATGTGAAAAGTAAACTTAGCCTAGCTAACTAGTATGTTGTAAAACTTTAAATTCTTGTCGGTAACAGACTAAAATCTAGATAAAGTATGATTTCTGCCAGAGATAAGCTAACCTTATCCGACTGAAAATCGTTGAAGTCTTCACTCTATGTAGTCTAATAAAGGTTCGCAAGCCTCCGAAGGTGCCCCCTCGAAGATCCCCCGGGTCTGACCCATTCGAAATAAAATACCCCGGGGGTTTTTTCGAACATTTATGGTAATTCGAAGTCGCTAATTATTGAAGTAGCTCGAATGTTCGAAAGCATTCTTTGGTGACATCATTATACTGTTAATTATGAAAAATACCAAACGTAGGCTTAAATAAAAATGATTGGGAATTTTCTAAAAAACATTCGTTATTGCAAAAATAAAATCACTATTTAATTACCTGTTGCATCTTAAAGCATACAACAATTTGTTAAATTTGCTGATACGATTATTCCAAACCATTGACCGAATGGAGTTGGTTTTCAAACTGAAGATAACAATGATTGGACTTCGTTTAGTTTTCATAGTTTTGCTCTTCGCAACAGTTTGATTTAGTACTTCGGGATTTCGAGACTTATGTTTAGGCTCGTAGAGTCAAAAGAACGACTTGGCCCTATTTAGCCGGTAAAAATGGCAACTATAGTGAAAGTTATCATGGTAGAAACATGTAAAATTAAAACTTATTCTTTGTTTCCAAAATAGTGGTAAATTAATCTTTATGGTTCACAAAGTCAAAGATTCGGAAGGTTGAGAGAAAACTGAAAATTATGAGGAAAATCGCAAAGGTGTTCTCTTTTCGATGACAAAGGCAAAGTTGCAAGGATTGAAAAGATTGGTTAACAAAAGTGCAGCATTTCATGTTAGATATTTTAAACAAAATTTTTGTGAGAAGTAAAATGGTTAAACACAGCAGCGCAATATTCTGAGTTTAGTATACAAAATTAGCAAAATTGCAAAATTTTCCGCGTTCTTAAATCAACTTTGGAACATCATTGTGGCAGATCGACGTGCTTAAAACAAACAAATTTAATTTGATAAAACGTCGAAACATTTGTTCGACAGTTTTGTGAAGAAGTTCAATGCAAGTTGTTCATCAGCAACGTTGCTAATGTGATATCTTTTACATATGAAGTTAGTGATCCTTCGCTTCCGTTTCGGCTAACATCAAAAATGCGCCTTGTCCTTTCAATCCAACTTGCAACTTAAAACAATTTTTCGACGTTCCCAGTGTTTTCGAATTATGAACGATCAGTCAGTTCTCTCGCCATCAGTAGAAATTTTACGACCGTTCCACAGTTCGCATTGTTTCCGCTTTCCGGATTATCCGTAGCTCACGACTCGCAAGTTACCTAACATTTGAAAGTGAAGATGTCCAGAGTCGATGATAGCTGAAGATCAAGCTTTCAATACATCGTCAATTTTATACACTTTTACAATCGCAAATTACAACTTGTCCGTAATTTCTATCGAACTTAGCGAGTCTCGATATTCTCGTCACCTACGGTATGACTAACTTGCAACAGATTTACGTTACAAACTGCGATTACTTGCAAATCATCACAATATCCAACTATGCTAAATTGCCTCCAAATTTAACTACAGTGAATGTGTATCGGTCAACGACATTCGTGAAATAAGTTCCGACTTTCAACATTGGCTCTCGACGGATTCCAATAAGACTATAGATATATCAGATAACAGACATTTCATCTGTCAAGATAGTATTCAGTGCATGGCTAAATTTGTTATCTGCACTTGTCAGATTGTAACATTTGGAACATCGTGCAACGGCAGTACTACGTCTGTGTATAGTTATTTGCACAAAGTGAGTTGATAGGTAACATACAGATTCAGATTCACTTTCAGCTTATCAAATTTGACAATATCTTGTCAGAATATGTATATGTCACGAGTGACTTTGGCCATCTATTCAGCTGTAATGAAGGTGTAATGGAGATGTCGGTCGAATTATGCAAATTGAGCTTTTATTGAAACGATACACTACGGAATAAATTGAAGGCACTTGCAATAATATAAAATATACACCGATGAAAGTAGAACGCACGACTTTTGCTAACAGAATCTCGAACAAGTGCCATGAGAAAGCGCGTAAGCTAGTTTTATGCAGCAAATGCTGATTCATGAAAAGGGGAAGGAAAAAGGAACATAAATTTATAGGATTGGTTGAAAGTGATGAGAAAATGATGAGAGAAAAGTGGGCTGAAAATATTGGAAATGATGAGCGAATGTTTGGGTTTCAAATGGGAAGATATTGGAATGTAAACAGTAAAAGAAAGTATGAAGAGAAAAACTATTGGGATAAATTCTAAAGTTACTGTACGCATAAGCAAGCAGGAAAACAAGAATTAATTGATAATGAAATTGGAATAGTTGTTAGAAAGGGCTTGACTTCATTACACAGCATCCGCCAAAGGCGGCAATTTGTTTGCCTCGATATAGAGTTAACAGCTAAGCCTAGCATGTATATTTGTATATTAGAGACATTTCACTGAGAAAGCTTAGCATTACGATGCCACCGATAATCGAATAGATCAATGATTGCCGATTGTTAATCGAAAATAGAATAAACATGCTTTTCTTTTTTCGTTTCCGATAAGCATTCTTTTTTTCTTTTTTTCTTCTTTTTTTAGCATGCGCCATTTGTATCAGTTGCAATGAACCCGTGTGTTTCATTTCCATTTGAAGCAAAATACATGGTGCAGTTCCAAATGAAATCTTACAATTCGAATTCTACACTAATCCTGTTAATTTGCAAAAATGAAGCAGATTCAAACGACCTCTTCATCAATGCCGTTTCTACCATCAATAGTCATCTATCAAGAGCCAGTTAGTTGAGTTTATTGAAATGAAATTAACAAAAATACAGTAAATATAATACAGGTATGCTGATTTTCAGGTGTAGATAGTACAGATAAGGGCAAAATTATAATCGACAATATATGATAAATACTTGGATGAGTTGGTAACAATCATTTCATGTACCGGCCTCCTTCATACGCCACACTTTCCTACATCCTGAAAGTGTTACTGCTTTAAATAAATGAGAAAGTTTCTCAGCACTCATGAAACACTTTAATCATATCAGTACTTACAGAGTGTAACAGCATCGCAATATCCAAAACCCTCACTGCAGTATCCCCATGGCTGACATTTATAACCAGGGGCACACATTGCGCCGCCTGTGCAACCTCCAGTATGGTCGTTCTGACAGTAGCAACCTTGAGTACCACCAGATGAACAAACACCATTGTTGCAAAGGTTTGAACAACAATCCTCATTCTGACTACATTCATAACCATCGCAATAGCACCAGCAAAACCAATACGACGAATTTTCTCCACATCCTTCATAGCACTCCTGATACCCATTTGTACATTGACTGTTCGATGAACATCCATACAAATATGGGTTGCCACCTATAAAGGCAGAAGTTAATAGTGCTGTGTGAAACATTGTAACGTTAGTGTAACAGAGTGCGGTTAGTTTCCAATACAATTTTGTTCACATTCAATCCTACTTTTTTCCAATGTTGCGTGTACAACAGTCGGTTAGTAAAAGTTTTCAGGAAAAATTCTGTTTGACATTTTGTTGCACAGCACTGCAGCTGTTAATTAAGTATCCATCTTAGTTCAGGTGAATGATCTCAATGTAAATAATTGTAATGCTACTTTATTAGTGTGTGGTTATAGTAGCTATTACATTATAGCTGATAGATTGTATCAAGATTTTGCTAGCTACTCCTGCTAAAATGCTAAAACGATAAGCTAACTGTGTGGTATCATTAGTTATGCTAAAAAGGTAAGCTGACTTTCTAGGCACACTTGGACCAGGGGATAGCTAAGTGGATTCTGCTCAATTATATTAGCCGTTCTTAGCATGCTTTGGTAATACAATGATGCTTAGACAAAATTCTTGTGAAATGGTCCACTACAAAATCATCCATAATTGCATCAAAATTGCCTTCTAAAATATTGTAACAATTATTACTTGGTACGTTATTTGTCGTTGTTGTTGGCACGACGACGCTCGTTGTGGTGACTGAAAAAATTGCAAAATTAATAGTCCTAGACACAATACTACAAGACGCAGAGGATAAAAGCTCAAGGATACTTGTTATCGCTACTAAAAAAAGTAAACTAATTTTCTAATTAAGTAGCACCATTAAAAAATTGGTATACCTGAGGGTATAGAATCACAATATCCATATTTGCCCCATTGTTGGCAAACATATCCTTCAGCGCATTGATCACCGGCTG
>JAQGBA010001651.1:0-13176 GCA_034698125.1 Prionchulus punctatus | reverse complement strand
CGGAGATATCTGTCGGACAGCTGCGATTGTCGGTTCGCCTTATTGCACGGTCCGAGCAAATCCGAGGAATGCATCGGCCGGCGACGAAGGCGAAAGTCGTAAAAAATATAATTAGTGGGGAATGAGTCGTAAAAAAAACGAATAACTTTTCGCCTACTGCCCGAGGGCTAAATAGCAAGGTCGAGCGAGAGCCAGCGCCGATTTTTCGTGCTTGCTTTTTATGTTTAACGACTTTGCAACGATGAAACGAAACGAAGTCGAAAAGAAAGTGGAAATCGTGGCGAACATGTGCTTTCGAAACGATTATGAAGGGTTTTGAAGAAAACACAAGCAAAAATCATTAATTTTATAGCGAGTCACATATTTTTATTCATAATATGAACGCGAAGCCGGCAGATGCTGATCGATAAACGTAATAACGTTCAGCAAGCGCAGGACAAAGCGTAAAATCGATTGAAAATTGCACTGTCTAGCGAGGAAGAGGGCAAATGCGCATGTAAACTCAGGAAGCTCAAAATTGCCGGCTAGGCGACGAAAATAACCTAAAAATTGTGCTTGGTAGCTAAAAATTGTACTTGCTAGCCAAAAATTTGCTCTCTAGCTAGCTGAAATTTTCGCTCCAAGCTAAATTTTGCACTGTCTAGCGCCCGAACTTCGTTTTTTCCTTACCTATTTGAAGAGCGTCGTGAACGCAATCATTTTCTAAGTGACGAACACCTTCGCTAAAAGCGGAATAATCGGAATTATCGAAAGTCGATATCGCCGTATGAGCGGCAGTCGAAGACACGATAATATCACTAGACGTTAAAGTTTGGGGAACTTGAGTCGTCGGCGATGAGGATGACGAGGCTCGACACGAATACAGTCGAATTCGATTCTCGTCTGTCGGAAATGCATAATACAGTAAACGCTTTTGTACGGGTTCCGGTATCAGACAGTATCGCTCTTCGATCTCTTGAAAGCAAACGTGTTCGGACGTAATTTTGGCACTTAAATCCAACAGCGACGGCACCTTATCGTTCCTAGCCGATCGATATCCGTCCATATCCTTCGACGACCCGAATTTTTCACCAGCGTCGCCGGCCATCGACAGTTTGCAAAAACGTTTTCTCGCACTTTCCATTTCTGAGCTTGTCGAAGAACCTCGATGTCCGTCGTCGTCGCCGAGCCAAGGTCGTTTTTCGATCGTTGACAATTTACTCGACGACATCGTGTAGTCGGTCGACGGCGATGAGATTGAAATATTTTCATAAGTGAATTTGCATAATCATTCGATCGTGAAATTTGCTCGGAAAATAGTTCGCACGATCAACTATAACGTCGGACGGACGGTTGGTTGCGGGGACACAGCGGAGGCGAGGATGATGTTGACGATGACTCGTCGTCGTCCACTCTCTCTCATCGGTCGTCGTTCGCTCGTCGTCGACGAAAAACGAGAGAAGAATCTAAACGTACGACGGCATCGACATCGACGTACTGCCTCACGACAAAAAGCATGCACGCCAACCGGTCCGGTCGACCCACACGCCACTGGCTCGGGCTGAATTTTAGTTTTTCGTCGTCGTCGTCGTCGTTGTCCCGTCCTCTTGTCGTGCTGTCGTGTGTGTGTCGCACGGGCAACAAGGCGAAACTCGATTCGCGCCAATCGTCCCAGACGTATTGACCAAAACCCGTGTTTTGACGTAAAAACGAATGAATGACAAGTCGAAGGGGGATTCCCCGAGAGAAAATTTGCGTTTTTCGTCACTGGACGCTGTTTGATTGGGCGCGCTTGTCGTGGTGCCATCTGGTGACGTTTTTAAACTTAGAAAATATCAATTTTTTATCCAACTGTATACATCGTTTGCTAAAACAGTCAGTTGAAAAACTACAACATATTAAAAAGTCTGCAAAGAACTATGGTTGACCATTGTCCAGTCTCGGAAGGAATATGAAGCGGAACAATAGAAAATCTGTCGAAGTACTGTGAAATGAAAAACTATACTCGACTGCAATATCTACGAATAACTGTAGAACCTCCGAAGAGGTAATAGTTGACCATTTCGGATAATCTCTGAACAACTGTAGTTGATCGTTTAGAAGTTTCTGATGAAAAACAATTGACCAGTATTGGTCTCTGTGCATCTACATTATAACTCAGAAATTTGGTTGACCGCTTTGACATATCGGACGGAAGAAGCACAGTGGATCAGATTGAAGTCTCTCTGATAACGATACGAGTAGTTGACCATTACATAATCCCAGAAGAACTATAGTTGACCACCAGGAAGTACGAAGAATAGCAATTGATCATTGTCCGTCCTTCGGAATCTTTCTAAAGCCGAAAGTAGCCGAATGGTTCCTTGATGACGGAAATGGCGATCTTTGAATTTTGAAGTCTGCTTTCGAAGTCTCCTAGACCTAGTTGTTGTCCACTGTGAGGTCTCTAAAGAACGATAGTTGTTTATGAAATTTCTGAAGAAATACAACCGTACAATCGAGTCTTTGAATGCGACTATCAGTACAACCATTGATAAAGTTTGATGCGGAAGTAACCATCATGAAGTCGTTGAACAACAATGAGAAGAAACTGTAGTTGACAACTATGCATCAAGTACATATTGTAGAACTAATATAAATATAGTCGTACAGAGAAGAATCAAAACAACTATCGTTGACCGCGATGAACTGCGCAACGAGTAGCGACTGATATCCTAGTTGACCACTTTTTATCGGATACAAATTTTCTTTTGAACAATAGTTACCATGAAGCTTTGCAACGATTTGCAGTTGTATCGTAAACTCAATAAACAACTACAGTTGACCACTGTGAAGTCTCTGAAGTCTGCAATTGACGACAACAAAATTGCTAACGAAGTAAGGATGACGACTCCAAAGTGGTTATAAAGTCTTCGAACAACAGGGCATCTAAAAATTAAAATTTACGATCTGTATTCAGATATTGATTTTAGCACGCTGGATGATACAGACAATGGTCTGATATTATCTACCTGAATCTAACAATGCGCTCGAAAATCAATATCCGAATTCGGATTGTAATCTTAACTTTAGGATTACTGTACTTTTATTCCAACCGCAGTTGTGAATGGACTTTTATGAAGTCTCTGTAGTGTTAACTATGCATTTACGGTTTGCATAAATTGCAATAAATAATTGCAATTATTTATTTAAATGAAATGTGTTGTCTAGTTCACTTGCTTGTCTCGAAACGAAAACGTTCCTAGTTGCGGCGGCTGCTGCTCCAAAACGCGCAAAGGTGCAGGTTTAACGTGAAATCCGTTTTTCCGCGCATAAAAACGCTTGAAATTATCGAGATTCTTGCCGTTTTACGTTTCACATTAAAATTTACTCGAAATCGAATGTAAAATAATTGATTTTGTGTTTTATTTCTTTCTATTGTCTGTTGTTCATTGCTTCCATCAGCGGGGACGAAAAAATCGATATCGAAGTGGATTTTAATTAAAAATGGGTTTTAAAAATTTTTAAATCGATTCTTCTTAAATGTCTCGATTTCGAGACCGTGCGCTGATTTTGGGATTATGCGCCGCGGTCGCCGTCTGTTCGACTTTGATACCTTTTGGTAAGAGCGCGCGTCCGGCTAAAAAAAAACAAATTTCCTGTCCGATTTGTAACTTTTCGAGCATTTCTAGAAAAGATCACCGATCCGTCGCCGTGCCGCAACGATTCCGACTGCGTCTACAACGGCCGATGTTTCCCTTTGGAGGACGGCAACAAATCTTCGGCGGGAATTTGCTATTGTTCGAGAAGTTGCGACCATGCAGGTAGATATTTTGATAACTATAGTTCGTTGGAAAACAAATTTTCCGCCGTCCTATGCATCAAATCGAGTCAATTTTCAATGAATCGTCGTTTGTACTCGAAAAGTTTCATGTCCAGTCGCGAAATTTGTTTTTAGTCGTACCTTTGGAGTGCAGCAAAAGTAGACAGTGCGAAAAAGGCAATTATTGCGACAAAGAACAGAAATTATGCCTTTGTAAATCGTCGCCGACGGAATTCTGCGCGAAAAGTACTCGAAACGCGTGTAGACAATGAACATTTTTCGTTTTCAAACATGTTTTTCAAGGAAATTTGGATATCATCCTATTGAACGTCAGTCGAGATACTCCCTATTTGGGCGAGTCGATAAGCGTTCAATGCTGCCTGAACATCGACCCGCGATCCGTGAAAATGCGCTGGTACCATAATTTCAGTTCCGAATTGCGTAGCAGCGAAACGCCCGACGAGTTCGCCAAATGTTTCAAACTGAATATTAATTCGGTGCAGTACAAAGATTCGGGATTGTACACGTGCAAAGTATGGACGACCGACGGATTCAAGGAGGCGATCAACAAAAGTTTACCGATACAAGTTCGAGGTAGTAAAATATTCGCTCGGGTCAATGTCGCGGCGAATAAAGATGACAATAACATTAACGGTGTCGGTGGTGCTACGATTAAGGATAATTGTAAGTCGGTACCCGTTTAGCGTGCTAGAAAACAAAATCTGTGCACTGGCCAGTGGTGTTTCGTGGCAATTCGTTGAACTATAGTTTTTGGTATTTTTTAGTTGGTCGGGCGACCGTAGTTAAACTGAAACTTCATTCCTCCTACTACGTGCACTCATTCTTTGATTTTTTCTCTCGAATGTTTGTTAAATTTCTCGTTTAGATGCTTTTCTCGCATAAAATGCGCTAATAACAAACTAGTTCGGTTTTTTGTCTCTTTTGTTCATTTTTTCGTCGTTTTATTTGCTTTTCGTTTCGCTTAGCCGGTTTTTTTCCCATCACGCGCGAGGGAAAATGTAAAACGAGAATTTTCTTCTTTTTTTTTGCAGCACCTATTACTCTACGATTGAACGCGACGCCGTTGAACAGTAGCGCCATATTGGCCGAATGGATCGTCAGTCCTGTTTCTCATTTGGGCGTCAGTTTGAGGTGCTGCGAAACAAATTTTCCGCTGGCTAGTCGACAATCGTGCAACGAATTGATTTGTGATTTTTTCCAGGGTGGAAACAGTCGATCGACGTACGACGTTCGACAAACGGAATATCATGGAGGAAACTTCGTTGATTATCACGAAATTAAAACCTGGCACGTGGTACAGTATCATCGCCGAAACCGTACCGTTCAAAGATAATCGTACGGCGACGGACAAAGCTTACATACAAACCAAAGATGCTCGCCCGGGCGCGCCGCAATTGACCGAGATGCGCATTCAGGGCGTCGTCCATCGGACGAAATGTAGCGTTTCGTGGCGCCCGCCGTTGCAGTCCAACGGGCGAATTTTGTTTTACGAGGCGCGTAACGAGCAAATATCCGAAACTTACTGATGTTTCTTAAGGACTTTTTTATTGAAACATTTTCAGCTTGAAATGGTCGGCGTCGTGCGACGATTGCCCTCCGGCGATAATATTTTGGCCGCGAATCATTATCCGAAATCGTCGTCGCCGACAAATTGTCAAGATTTGAAACGCGTGCCGGCCGATAATCAGTTCATGGTGTGCGAATTCGATCACTTGCTACCGAATCGAAATTACTCTGCGTCGATCGTCGCAATCAATTCGGCCGGTCGATCGGAGCCGTCGTTTTTCAACGATAGTTGCCTGACGGATTTCGCGCCGCCCGAACACAAAGATTTTCAGACGCCGACGGCGCATTTGAACGGCGATTTATCGACGATTTCCGTTCATTTCGGAACGTCGCCCGACGAACTAAACGGTCCAATAACGTACGTATAGTTGAACGATAGTTCGGGCTATATTTCCACGTTTAGTTTCTGAATTTTGCTCAGTAAACGCGTCGGCCAGTCGCGAAATTCATCTCTTCATTATCGAAACGTGTTATTTTATTTTTAACCCCGTTATTCATCTAGTTTCTGGTTTTTTCCCATCTCTCTATCTCTCTCTCACTCCATGAGATTTTCGATCGGCGGCGACAGTTGCGCGTCTTAATTTAGGTTTCGACGTCGATTCTATCTATCTCTCCCTTTTTAAGGTGCGCGCGATTCGCGCACGCACGCAGGCGGATATGCGACTTGCGATAACGGAAAAAATTTTGTTTTTCATGATTTCTCAATCGTCGTCGTCCGTTCGATAACGCGACAATTGTACTTTGGACGACGACGACAATTGGGCGCAGAGAAGTTTTCGTTTGACGAATAGTTGAGGTCGACTTATTTGTCGCGGCCCGCGTCGTACGACGACGAAAATTGAATCGTTAAAAGTTCTAGTTTTTTTCGTCGTCGTCGTTCGTTGTCCGCCTTCTACATACTTCATTTCTCGTTTCGTCGTCGTTCGTCGGGCCTTTCTTTGGAAACATTAAGACAACGAGGGGGATCAAATAACTAACGGCAATGGCAATAAATAAACTAACTTCCAACGAAGACGTGGCCGTTTTTTTGAAAAATCGTTCGCATTAGTATGCAAAAATAAACTCATTAAAAAGCGTTTGATTAAAAACATGCGAGAGAGCGGCGAAAGTTGATTTAAAAAAAACCCTGGTCAGATGACATTTCGGCCTCAATCGTTCATTGACCATTTAACGAACTATACTTGGTCGGAAGAACAACTATAGTTGACCACTTTCAATGGATTATATTTGACAAATGTGAAAGCTGCTGAGGCACTATAGTTGACCATTTAATGGACTATAGTTTGTCGGAAGAAACAAGTTGACCATTACAGTTGACAAACGTGAAACTGTAGTTGCCTAAAGTCAACCGATTTTTTGTTTTTTTAGATGTTACTATCTGGCTATAGTTCCTTTCACTCATAATACGAGCAACATGCGTTGGAAAGTACCCGAGCACATGGATATCGAAACGTATGAACGATCCGTTGAAACAAATCTTTTCGTCGAATATCAACCAAAATACGCGTACATCGCCGAATCGTACAGAATGTAGTTGGAAAAACAAATTTCGCGACGAGCTAACGTTCGTTTTGAGTGAATATTTTTTGTTTCTATTTAGTTTACCGAAATCGACGCTGATCGGCGACGAAAACGAGCAAAACGATCGATGTTCGGTGTACTATTTGAGTCGCTATAGTCCCAAAGACGGAAAGCTGATAAAAAAATATAAATACACGGGATTTTTAATCGCGCGCGTCGATCCCGACGAAACGATAACGAAATCGTCGGGCGACGGAAAAAAATTACGCCGTCGTCAGGCGGCGGCGAGTTGGCTTCAGCCGACGTACATATTCAGCGATTATATTCACGCCGTCACCATTCAGGATCCATGTACTGCGTTTCATTTTCGCGTCGGTTTCGATTCATCGGCGAACGTAAATTTTGTTTTTAGCCGAGCCTATCGCCGTCGACGCAGTCGGCAAGGAAAAAGAACTGTTCGACGTCGCGCCGACGACGGAAACGAGTTCGATGTATATTTTAACGATTATGTTGTCCATTTTGGTTGCTTTATTCGTGCTGGTTGCCTTGGGATTAATTTACTTTTTGCATAAGTAAGTTGGAACTATATAAATAGTTTCTTGTGAACTATAGTTATATTGAACTATAGCTCCTACTGGTCTATAGTTGCCGTTGGACTACAGTTGCAAGTAGATTTGTTTTTTTAGGAAAGGCCTCTTGAAACATTGGTTGTGTTTCGAAACGAATTTCGTGCCTCATCGCAATTCGTTTCAAGAATTGCAACGTTTGCCTCGAGGTAAAACAAGAAATTTGTTTATTTTTTCTACAGCCAATGACATTATAATTTAGATTTCCCTCCAATCGCCGTCGAGAATATCGCTCACGAATATTTAGAGAAACATAGAAATTCAGATTTCATGTTCACCGTCGAGTTTGAAGTCAGTAACTCAGATTAAACCGGTAAACAAAATTCGCCAACGGAATTTTTGTTGGTTTTTTCGTAGGCTTTACCGCATTTTAACGATTTCTTTCAAACGATCACGAGCGATCGACCCGAAAACGCCAATAAAAATCGATACAACGATATTAAAGCGTACGATTCGACGAGAGTTAAATTATCGACGATCAACGACGATTCGAATTCGGATTACATCAACGCAAATTTCATACAAGTATTGAAACTATAGTTGACCATTTGTCGAACTCTAGTTGGTCGTTAGACCTATTAGTTGACCACTTTCAGAGACTATAGTTGGCAAATGTGGCTGCTATGGAAGAACTATAGTTGACCACTTTCAATGACTATAGTTGACCTTTCTTGCAGGGACTATAGCTGACAAATGTGTATTCGCGGACGATAGTTAACTCTGTTTATAGTTGATAACAGTGAAATATGAAGTACTATAGTTTGCCACTATAGTTGCCCGTGATGAACTATCATCCTTTGTTTCAGGGTTACAAAGGTCGTAAGAAATTCATCGCCGCCCAGGGACCCATGCAAGACACGGTCAACGATTTTTGGCGTATGATTTGGGAAATGGACATACGAATAATAATCATGGTGACGAATCTTCAAGAGAAATATCGCGTAAACTTTGTTTTTCCAGCCTCGGATCGTGACTGTTTTATGAAACGTTTGTTTTGTCTTCAGACTATGTGCGTTAAATATTGGCCCGAACAGGGCAACGCGATTTACGGCTCGTTCGAAATAAAACCGTTGGACAATAGTTTCTATTCGGATTACGTCGTGCGACGATTTTCGATGAAAAAAGTACGAAACAAGTTTCGACTCGATTCGTCGACGTGCAAGCTCATTTTTGTCTTCGTTTCAGTCGGAACTGGGCGTGGCGACGACCGACAAGCAGCTCGATCGTCAAGTGCACGAAATCGTCCAGTACCACTACACCGGTTGGAATGACTATCGAGCGCCCGAGGGCACGATCGGACTGTTGAAATTTTTGAAAACCCTGCGGGCAATCAACGAATTCAACGAGACAACGGTGTTAGTCCATTGTTCGGCGGGCGTCGGACGAACGGGCACGTTCATCGCCATCGACGCCGTCATCGATCAAGTCGAAGAAGAGCAACGAGCCGACGTATTCGGATTCGTGTCGAACATGCGTCGACAGCGGAACTTCATGGTGCAATCTTTGGTACGTTTACTAGCGAATTCCGGCTTATTATTCGTCTGATGTCTTCGATAACGGTTCATTTTTCGTTTCCAGGAACAATACGTTTTCGTCTATAAGGCTCTCGCCGAATTGTATTTGTTCGGCGACACCGACGTCGAAGTTGAAAGAATCGAGGAGCACGTAAAGGAAATTCGAAATTTGGACGAAGAAAACAACGAGAGCGGATTGCAAAAAGAATTTCTAGTGAGCCGTTTTTTTCGTTTTTCGACGTTGAATCGTTTTTCGACGCGATTTGGCACGTTTGCGTACGCGTTTCAGAAACTTTCCGGCACGTTGGACGACGTTAAATCGACGGAAATCGCCGATAAATCGCAAAATCTCACGAAAAATCGTTACGAATTATTTTTACCTCACGATCGAAATCGGGTCATTCTGCAGCCGGTGTTGGGTCACGTCGACGCTTCTTACATTAACGCATCCGTCGTTAAGGTACGTCGAATCGGTGCAATTCTCGTTTCACAAAAAATAAGTTATTCTTTGATTCGTAGGGTTACTTCTACCCGTATCTGTTGACGCAAGATCCGCTTTCGAATACGGTTTGGGATTTTTGGCGTATGATAGTCGAACAGAACGTCGCCTGTATTGTCATGATGTCGGACGAGGAAAGTTTGGAATCGGGCGAAAAAGTAAAACCAGCCAAGAACTAGTCGCACAGAACTATAGTCCTTGATGAGCTATAGTCATTTATGAGCTATAGTCTCTTTATTAGTATAGTCTCTTGTGAACTATGGACGCATTTCCGAGAGTTTATTTTGTTTTAGTATTGGCCTACTGAACTCGGACGGAGTTTAGCGTTCGGCAACAAGCCGACGATCAACGTTCAACTGTCGGCGGAGGAAACGAGTCAAAACTGTACAATACGTCGTATGAATGTGAATAGTACAAAAGTAAGGATGGATTTTGGACGGACGGTTGGTCAGTCGCTTATTTTGTTTTGTTTTGTCATTTTCAAGAACAACGGTGAACATCGAGAAGTTGCTCAATTCGTCTACAGAGACTGGGCGCAGAGTCGGCACGCATCGGCGACGATGACGCCGAAGGCCACTTGTTCGCTGTTGGATTTGATCGGCAAGGTTTTACAGCGGCAAAGCAGTTTGCACGATCCGGGTCCAATCGTCGTTCATTGCAGGTAAAACGAGCGAACTATAGTTCGTATACAATCTCCTATAGTTCGGAAGAAACTACAGTTCGTGAGATTGTATAGTTTATTATGGACTATAGTTTAGAGGCGACTATATTATAATTGTGATTTACTTTTTAGCAACGGTTCATCGAGAAGCGGACTGTATTGCGCCGTTTCTTTGCTTTTGGAACGGTTACGAGCCGAGCAAAGAGTGGACGTTTTTCAAACCGTAAAAACGCTGCAGGCTCAGCGACCATTTGTGATACCTTCGCTGGTAAGTTTCACGAATTTGCTCGTTAAAGCCAATAGCCAGTCAAAAATTTTGTTTTATCTTTTTTCAGGAACAGTACGATTTTTGTTATCAATCGGTGCTGGATTATTTACAATCGTTTCAATGATCGTTTCGTCGGTCAAGATAATAATCGATCTGATCGATCGATTTTTGTTTATTTCGTTTTATTATTATTTTATGTAAATCGTTTTACGATTGATATTTTTATCACGGATCGACAAAAATCTGGTCAGCGAATCTCTCGTCTGTCGTTGGAGTTGCTTATTTTTAACTCGAAATTGTTGTTTTTATTTAAAAAGTTTCAACTATAGTTTAGGTTTCGTTGTGTAATTTTGTTTATTTTTTATATATCGTTATTTTTATTGTTTTTTTTCATTGTTTCGTATTTTCGACCGGAACGACTCGCCAAAAGTTAAACACTTGATTATTTTGTTTTTGTTTTATTTTATTTAGATTTTGCTTTTAAAAAACAAAATATGTGACCTTTTTTATAACGTTTCTAGTTTTGACACCGAAAGACGATTTTGAAAGCTGAAAATAGATTGACGTTTTTTTATACTTTCTTAAGTTTAATTCGAAGCAGCGTTAATTTGTTTTTTATTTCTTCTTAAATACTCTCGACGGCATTTGTTCTTCGAAAATTTTCAGATAACCCGAAAACTTTGGTGCTTAATATATTTAATTTTTTTTAAAAATTCGTTCCTATTAATTAATGTTACAAAATATTATTTTTATTATTCGTTTTGATTTGTTTTGATTTTTTATCGTGTGAAAAGTTTCGTTTGTTACGCCGTTTGTATTATAAGTGTGTTTTTTTTGCTTATTGCGAAAGTTTTTTGCAGCTGCCTTTTGTCATGAAAAAAGAATAAAGCAAACAATTTGTCGTCTTGTGTGCAAAATCGAGCTACAAATCAAATCACAGTTTGAGGAACGTTTTTGTAACGTGAATACGCTTAAAAAATAAGTCGCGCGACGAAACACATGCGCTTGCGCGCATTGAATCGGGCAAAGGGCTAAAAACTGATGTACAGTTCCTGTTATACTCCCTGCACTACTGCAAACTCAAAAAGTTTACCGTAAGAATGATCTGCATGTACGGCGAAAAAAATTACTTTTGAACCACTTAACACTTCACAAAATGGTCCATCACGTGTTTTCGACACCTTTACTTCTTTTAGGAACCATAATGTAAAAAGTAAGTGAACAAAAGTGAGTTTTCTCCTGTACATGCAAATCATTCTTACGGCAAACTTTTTGAGTTCGCAACTGCGAATGGCCTATAAAGCGATATTTTAAATTATCATTAAAATGTATCACTTGCGATTTTTATAGATTTGATTTTGTTTCATTGCTAAGATTGACAGTTTTAACAATATTTCGATTTCATCACAAAATTTCATAGATAAAACGAATTTCCCAAAACTAAACAAATTACCATTCTATTTTCAACATCGGCATCGAAGGAGCTTTCGATTTGTCCTCCTTGGGTTCCATCAAGAAACAGCGTGGAAGAAAATCAGTCAATTTGCAATGTTTCATATATACGATCTTTGATGAAATTAGATTTATTTACACATTTCATGTGTCCCAATAATTTCGTTTTTGACAGCTCAGAAATAATTAATTTACTATGACATAACAAGCAAAAATAAAGGTGAGCTTGAAAACACATATTTCTCTCTTTTTTTAGCTTTTCTACTTTAATATACCGTACTACCCCGATTAGAGGCACCGTGCCTCTATTATTTCAAAGCATTCAATGAGGGTGCGTCTAATCGAGAGGGTGCCTTTGTTCGAGGGGGTGCCTTTATATTTTCAACTTACTTTTTTCAACAACAATGCTACTTTATTTAACAACGATGCTACAAGATAATAAAAATACAACACTATAACTTTTAGCACCGGTGCCTCTATTCGAGGGGTGCTTCTATTCTTTCAACAGACTCCAAAAGGGTGCGTTTATTCGAGGGGTGCCTCTAATCGAGGGGTGCTTCTAATCCGGGTAGTACAGTAGATGTGAAAAAAACAAACTTAGTAAAACGAAACGTCTCTTCCAATTTAAACAGTAAAAAAAGTTTTACATACAGTTTTATTTATTGATCTTTACTCTTATAAAACTGATGATCTTTGATTTTTTCTTTTTTATCGCAATTATTCGTCCTAGCTGGATACCCTTCCTGGATGCCGTTCCAACATTCAAATTGATCTTTCTGCAGACATATACCTTTGATGGTATTTCCACCCCAGTATTCGCGATTCTCGGCGGCACGATTTTGCATTGCATGGAACACCCATTTTTGATAGAGTTCTGGTTCACCGAGCATATCGTATTCGTCTAAACCAGCCATTTGATTAATTCTCCAAGCTTTCTGGCGGAACTATTGAAAAAAGTTAACCAACGGACAAATTTTTGAGAAAAGAGACAAAACCTTTTCAAACTGTACTTCAACTTAGAAATGAGCTGTACTCTTTTAATATCATACTTTATATTTTGAAGATAAAAAAACACTTTTACCTTGCGCAAACAAAATTTTCTGCAGACAAATTCTTTCGAAACCATGTACGAAGAATTTGTTTTAGATTGCATAATGACCAGCCTGGGTTTGGGGTGCACTTTGCTTTTTTGGTCTTTTTTATAGTTTCGTAACCATCTCTGTCTGACATGATTGATTCCTGTTTAACAAAACTAATGAGGACCAGA
>JAQGBA010001650.1:0-13177 GCA_034698125.1 Prionchulus punctatus | reverse complement strand
ATTTATAATATATTCTTGCTGTTTGGATCCTTCAGCCTTTCATTTCTATTTCTTTTGTTGTTAATTAATAAAATAATACTTCCACAAATCTACCTTTGTTACACATGGCGAACCTGCCGAGAACGAACTGCCATCTTCGGAAAAGAAGTTTCGATTGTTGGTCCTGTTGAAGATATATTCGATCAGAAGATATGGAGAAAGACCCTGACTAGCTTCAAAGAATCAGTCTTATTAATATCGTCAGATTTATTTTAAATTTCAAGAGAAATAACATCCTGATTGATGCAATGGTAACTGTTGAACTTTGATACTAGATGGTGCTTTCAGTTTTATTCTAAAATGATGGCAAATTTTAACTATAGGATTATGGGCAGCCCTCGGTCATTAAGGAGATGATTTTTCCTCCTAATATTAGTTTTAAAGGGCGCAATTTTTTGAGTTTTGACTTGTCCATCAAATTTTTTTATCTTAATTGTTGCATCATCTAAATTCGGTTAACTGTCAGCAAGACAAAAAGAAAAGAAAGTGACAATTGGTAAAGACTGTTTGGGAAGAAAGATCTTTTTTTATGGAAATGTTGCTATGGAAATCGATAGACAAATGGAACAGAAATTGTATCGATTTGATTAGGGGTTCTCAAGCGTTTAGGGTCGTTTGCCTACCTCTCGTTAAGTGACGAGGGCGTCACTTTTTCTCAAGGGGAGGATAGTGTGACGAGGCACTTTTCCCTTGCATCATGTTGTGAATCATATGCTTTCCGCCTACGTGCTTCTGGAATATTCGAAGCTGATTCACCATGCTAATTCACATTTCTGCACCGTCATCCTCTTGTTTCTATATTATTCAATAGCCATCTTATTAGAGCAGAGTGTTGAAATGTAGTGTGGAGCTAGCCGCCTCGAAGCTTAGCTTTGAGCATGGCGCCTACGATTTTATAATTTATAATATATTCTTGCTGTTTGGATCCTTCAGCCTTTCATTTCTATTTCTTTTGTTGTTAATTAATAAAATAATACTTCCACAAATCTACCTTTGTTACACACACTAGTTTCAATGAAGGTCATCCGGGCAATGTAAAATCTTCTGAACAGTGCAATCATTCTCCACAATCTATGCATGTCCAACGGCAGTATATAAATGTAAATGCAAATGTAAATGCGAAAACGTGTAAATGCGTGTAAAAATGTAAAAATGCGAAAACGTCCAGATTGCTCCTCATAAATATTTTTCCAGCAACGATCTAGCAAAAGTCGGTCGAGTTTACATTAAAAGTGCAGTACCTTTCCTTCAATGTTGGCTCGAAAACTAATGCTTGGAATTTTTCCTTGTTAACAATAAGAAACGATACCAGTGTAAAGTTTTCTAAATTGAAGTTTGAATTCCCGACGGGTGAAATTAGGTCATTCGCGCTACTAAAATAACTGATATATCATCGGCGAACTGTGTACCTAGCTCTTCCAGTAGGTACCAACAGTTATCCGCTGGATATATATTCCATAGTAGAGGGCCCTCTGCGGAAGTCTGATCTTTGGATAAAAGCATCACTGTCCGTGCCAGTTAATCTGACAGTACATTTTTTATTTGTCAAATAAAGTTCAATCAGTTTCAATGAATTACCTTTGATACAGAATGCATTGCTAGAATCCGAAAGGTGCCGAATCAAAGGCTTTGGATATATCAGATCGAATGATCGAAATGTGCAGTTACTGTCAAGTTTTGACCAAATTCGATCAACTAAATTAATTTAGGATAGTTCACATGAGTAACTTTTGCGATATGCCGACACCAGCGACGGAAAAAGTTCGTCCACGCGGCCACTTAATTGATCACAAAGTAGACCTTCAAAAATTTTGTTGATTTGGGTTAAAATCGTGATTGGTAATTCTTGACGTCATCTGGTGGATTTTTCTTTAGAAGAGGAATCCAGCGACTTTTCCTGAGTTCCGACGGCAAAATGCCTTGAGCAATACAGTCATTGAATATTTTTACCAGCGGGGATGCGATTATTTCGATTCCAGCTTGTAGAATAAAACCCAGAATGACCCACACCAGCTGGTTTTGTAACGTCTAAGATACAAACTTTTTGTCGTAGATCCTCCTCAGTAATGTAAACAAATTTGAACTCCTTCAGTGGCTTACAATTGTCATTTATTAATCTAACATTGAGATTGTTAAAATCATCCAAAACGTCTTCTATCGCTAATTTTGGCTCAACTTTTTCAGCTACTAAGCAAAAATATTTGGCAAATTTGTTCATTACCATTTTTGTGTAATGATTTATTCGAATTCGCATCATTTAGAATTATGTTGCATTCATTGGGAGTTTTCTTTGCAGGAAAGTATTTCATAAATTTTGTAGTAAAAATCCCTCGGGCTGTAACGTATGCAGTGACCTATTCTGAAAATCTCAGAATTTTGCTGAATTGAAATCCTCCTCGATCTACGCTATGCGAACTTTTGAGTAAATAAATCTGTTGATAGCATTGATCCGGCTATAACTAAGGCGTGGTCCGATCACTGACGAAAGTCAGCTATGACTGAGCAATTCGCTAACTTTGTATCTTCCGAATAAATTATGACGTCTAAAAGCGATTTGTTTTCTCTGGTCGGTTTGTTAACAATACACGTTAAGTTGAAAGTTAACATAGCGTTCTTTAGATGTGTACCTTTCGTGGAATCAAGCGGATCCAAATTTAAATCCCCCGAAAGTACGAATTTCGGCGAGATATCTTGTAAAATTTCGAAAATAGTGCAAAGTTTTTCATACGTTTCGAAGATAGGATTACCAGGATTCTGTAACAATTCGCGCGGCTATCGACGATTGTTTCCCGAAAATTCTGAAAAGTTGGATTTCAAAATCTTTTAACTGGTGTTGAGCCCGAAATTTTCGACATTGTATAGCTCTTTCTCTAACTTAACAACGCTAGTGCGTCAAGTTCGATAAGCAGAAGTAGAACCAGCAGAAGCAGTGTAAGTGCTGCAGCTCATTGCTGTAAATGGCTAATGCATCAATGTTAGAAAACTAAAGAAAGCTCTTTATTTGTTTCCGGCCATGTCGGCGCTGTTACTCGTTCGAACAGCAAGCATATCTTGTTTGTTTATGCTATGCTATGCAACACGTTTATTGGTATATTTAACATTTTTATTCGCTTTTTTTGATAAAACTGTCGACTAGATTTGAACAAAAACAATGAACAAAAAGCAAGATAAAATATAAAAATGAGGGCGTAAGTAGAATGCAACCTGGAGAGCGACAGGGGCGCAGTTGAAAGCTGTCCGATGGGAATGGAACGTATGGCCAGTGCCCACTCGTTAGGTCTCTACCTTCTCGCATGTCGATCTCCTCCTACCTACGACTAGGTACGTCGGAGCGCACAAGGATCCCACCTGGGTTCGAAACCAGGTAGGGTGGCAAGCGAGTGACATTCCACTACGCCATCCAAACCATCAGAAAAGCAAGATGATCAGACTAATAATGAAGCAACCTGTCACGGGCGACAAAAAATATACTTTTGAACAAAAGGGTCTGTTTGCTTGCCGAAGATTAATCAATATACACATTTAAACTTCCTTATTTTTTCGATACTTCCGAAAACGTAGAGGAATTGGCATCTTTTCTTGTTGACTTTTTGTTTTTCACCAACTCGCCATTTTTAGTATTCTGTTGGATCAATTACAAAGCAAAAAAGATGATCATGATTTTTTACAATTCTTATTTTGATTTTTAGCTTATCCTAACCTTTGTTAGAATTTTCTCTTCTGAACAAACTTCGGTCTTATTCTTGCTTTGTAATCACTTTGTTGAATGCAAAACAACATTTTTTTTAACATAAGCACTGCAATAAACTTTCTATTCATGTCGTTACATGCTGGTTATCGAGGAACCATAGTAAAAGGAAGAACGAAAATCAGATTCACATTCTGATTATACTGCTAATAGTAGCATTGCTAACAGTTGCTCTTCAGGTGATAGCCTTAATTGGATTTTTATTGCGAAAACAGCTGATTGAATCCAAAGCGAATGTAAAATTTTTGAGTAAGTTTACTCTAGCTCATCCGTTTTGCAGAATAGGGACATTCATATACAAGCTACATCGGTTTCCTTTTCACACTGGCCAGCTCTTGATATTTGTTTTTGATCAAAGTCAAATCCGAAGTGATGTGACCGAACGAAACATCAAACTGTTTTGCGTTTCAGCTCATGTGATGTACGCTGACACAGCAGGGCAGCCTTTAAATGGTATCCCAAGTTGGTCCAACAAAATTCGGCGGGCCATTCGAATGGATTTCCTGGCCGATGGTAATGTTCAATGGATACTTATGAAATCGTTCCAACGTTGAAATTTATCACGCTGCAGATTTTATTTGGCGATGGAGCGATGAAGCAGAATTTTATTTTTATCAAAAGAAACTGCATGTGGCTGTTTTTCAAATGAATTTAACTTTATTGGTCGCTAGTATTCCACTGACTTCATTCGAATTCTTCATTCGAATTCTTTATTCGTTGGCGCAACATAACATTAATGTATCGTAGTTTTTGAAATAAACTAAAATACTGTTGCAGATCAACAATTTGTAACGTATTGTAGTTGTTCTTTATTATGCTCGTTTTGGTAGTATTTCATATTTCGTTAAATGTCTGTTTATGATTATCGCAAAAATTGAAAGCATCTAAATGCAAGCTGCGTTAATTTTAATATCTACTTTTCGTTTTGCAAAAACTATACAATTTTGTGGTGATTGAAGTAAATACAGTATATCGTGCTGGAAGGTCGATTTGAGCTTTGTTTGCGATAATTTATGAAGAAACTGTTGATCAGTGTGTTAAAGCAAATAGTCGTCTTGATTTCTGTACACCCGTGCAAATATCCCTAACGGAACATCATAGACAACTACCATAGCGATTGCCGGGACATCAACGGAGCTAGGTTCCTGAGAGAATATTTCTTGCCTTCATTATTACAATTTCATGTTTAAACATTTATTCGTTCACTAACGCTTTTAATTCACTGACCAAAACATATTTTTAGTAACCACGTAGGATTTGCCTTATCATAAAAACAGCGTAATGCTTACTGAACATATGTCACAATATACAGAGGAGGAGCGACAAATATGTGTCAACAATTTAACAAACCTGTCGCATCTGCTGATGTGTTATTTCACTATTCCGCTGCTGTTCGCCATTTATTTGCAGAGTAGTAAGTCCACCCTTGATACGATCCACGCCATAACATAGTCTGCATTGAACCTAAAACTATTATACATTAGCGGTTAATTATTAGTGGAGAGTAAGACCTGCCTCGATATGGTGCACATTATAATATATCCAATGTTGAAGCATAAACTTCCCCCAGTGGATTGTTTCATTAATCCCTTTATGCGCCTGTCTACCAACCAACAGGACGCAGGTTCTAATCCCAGTCTTGCATGCACAGGCTATGTTATAACGTGCACCGCATCGAGGCAGAAGTTACTACTTCACGTCTATTACGGTGCGACATCTATTAGAGGGTCCCTCTGTTTGCGTCGTCTATAAGAATGCGCTGGTCTGTGACATATTACTATTGTAAAACAGCACTATGTTACAAACAACTAAAATGGCGAACCTTTGTAATTGACAGCCCTAAGGATAAACTCTATTTTTATTACAGTAAGTAAACCTACAGTACTAACAAATAAAAACGGAAAAGTTTATGTAAATCTACAGTTGTAAACACTTCGTTACTGTAAAACGAAGTCCATAAACACTATATAGTCCAAATTCCTTGAAAATAATGGCTAATTTTGAATTCACACAGTTTTGATATAGGATCACGCGTTAGCTCCACGTTTGTCGGCAGTACAAAACGGCGAAGAAAGCTAATACTAAAATTGAAACCTGAAAAACGTTGGAAATTTTTATGAATCACTTTTTGGTTGCGCAAATGCGTAAAAACCATTACTTTTGACGCTTGAGTTAGAACGGAAGTGTGTTTCTGTTTAGACCAAAATGAATCGTGGTAATTATTTAAAATTGGATAAAACTGAAACATATTTACGAGATAAAAAGAGTCAATCGGAAACGTGCAAATAGTTTGCATACTTCAGGGTATAAATTTCTATCGGATACTGCAACAAGTAAGGTTGCATCGAAAATAAATCCAATCTGCAATAAAACTTGCGTGACCAGTGAACTACCGAGCAAAATATGAAAGAGTCCTTACCACTCTCTCGTAAGCTACGGCTATTATCAGAATGACAGCGCTGTATGTAACTATGAATGCCAAAGCTATAGTTGAAAATAGTTTATCGTCGAATTGTAACTGTTCGGTGAACAGCGAATGAACGTGAAAGAACAACAGTAGACAATTTCCGCAACTGGACAACACGACCAAAGGGCGAAAAGAAACGTTGACGTGTTGATACAAATGAGCCAGTCTATAGTGAATGGCTATGTAGTGTTTCAACACGGGTACTTGATATAAATTCTCGTCAGCCTGCAGATCTTTATTTAGCATGTGGAGTTCGGTCAACGAAAACGTGTAATACATAACCAACAGAGTGTGCGCCAACCACCAACAGACGCTCATGTAAATCAGTCCCACGTATGTGGCCGGGTTCAAATCGTCCACCCACAGTACGGTGCCGTTCCACGGTCGAGGCATGGGCAACTCGTGGACGAACATGTGCAACGTGAAATAAGTGGCCCAGGCCAGCGGCCACACTGAGCACAGAGCCAGCGCCGCTTTATTAAGTTTCGACAAATTGCCCGTTTGTTTCATCAAGCCGACGCCCAACGTGCACGACTGGAGACGTTTCGTGAACGTTTTGAACGTTTTTCGCCATTGCCAAAACACCAGGCCGTAGCCAGCGCCGGTACATTGAAGCAAGTACACGAAAACTGTCATCAGTTGCACGTTACGGGCATCGAACGACGAACGTGCGAATCTCATCGATGCGCAGGCGATCAGCAGGAACGCCGAGCACAGCGTGAGCAGGGCGCCCGCGTGTATCGACCACATCCATCCGTGTTTGCTGGGCAAGTGATATGATATCCAAAATCCCGATAGCTTAACTAATCTCAACGTCCAAGCGAGCACTTCCTGCACGACGCCGACGGCGTCGGGCGGTGTTCGGACTTCGACGTGATTCGCATAACGACTCCAATCTATGGCGTAGTAGGGCATGACACTTGTCGCAACGAGCAAATTGTTCTAACTTTCGTGTAAAATAAAACAGCTTGGGGCGCCCAACTATAGTTGAACACTCCACCGTCGAACTATAGTTGAACGCGCAACTATAGACCTACAGCTGGAACACTCTCCGATCGTAAAAACGGACTGAATTCGAAAACGACCACTAAACGATCGTGCGCAAGCACGAATCGGGTAATATATATCGCCGAGACGGCGCCTGGACCTTTTACGTTTTCGACCATAATCCTCTCAAACATTGATTTCGTCAGTTTATGTAATCGCTTTGTGAAAAATTTATTCGCTTCATTTGATTTGTTTCTGCTCCTCGCTAACGAGAGATTTCATTTTCTCGACGCACTATAGTGGAGGACTATAGTTGAGCACTAGCCCTCAACTATAGCGCTCAGTCGAGCACTCGATACGAGCAAAAACTTTGTACAGAAGCGTCAAAAAGTTAACGAACCGAGTAGCTAATTTAGCCCGGCTCTCGATGAGAAAAACACGAAATCGAAATGACGACGTTTCATTCATTCGATTTTGACAACACAACAAAAAAAACTAGTACGGGGTCGTACGCGGCTAGTGCGCGAAATTTGCGAAAAAAGTCGTCGAAAGCGACCGAAAATTCGTCGAAACGAGCGAAAAACGTGTTTCATCGGTTAAAAACCGAAAATCGTTCGCATAGTGCATCGGAAAAACTAGATTTTTGCTCAATTTTTCGTTGAAAGTGAGCCACCGTCTACAAAAACTACACAGTTCCAAATTTTCGCCGCACCCCGATCCTAACAACGAAACGAGATTCGATATCTATTGAACCGTAACCCCGTACAGTAAAAACAGTTTCGGGCGCGCAAGCGCATTGTCTTGGCGCAGTTTGTGCGCTTGCTAGTTGCGTTTCGGTCCATTTTTCGGATTCGTTACTGTATTACAAAAATTTTGCACTTATGAATAATAGGATCGTCGTCGCACGAGACAGTGCGACGTTGGGGGGTGTAGGTGGTAGTTTGTTTTGTGTGTGTGTATGTGTGTTCATTTGAGAGGAGAGTCATTCGAAAAAATCCCTCGGGCTCGACTCGTTCCGCTCAGTAAACTGTATATTTTTGGTCTCAAAATCGTACGGTACGGTCGAAAATTGCATTCATTGTCGAGAAAAATTTGTTTTTAGCCCTCTCCGACGACACTCTCGGTCGACACCTGAGACGTTTCTCGTTTCGACGCGGATAGATTCTATTTCGAGCGCGAAATCGTCGCTAGCTAGTCGACTTGCGGGCGCAAAGTTGTAACGAAGTATTATCGCTCAGCAGCGTCGGCGGCGACAATCAACAAGCGAGCGGCGTTTTTATTTGTTGTTTGCTTTTGCAAAAATCTGATGGTAAAACTTTTGCGTGACGAGTCGCCGTCGAAAAACTTTCTCCCAAAATTCTCATCGTCGACGGGCCGTCGATAGTTCGACTTCCATTTAGAAACGAAAAACGACCGACTTGACGTCCGATTCGGATTCATTATTGGTATCAGCGTGCGTCGATTTAGTCACAAATCATGATTCTCAGTGCGATATTACTAGCTTGCCTCCTTGCCACAAACTGTTTCGGCGACATAACGAAAGATCACGTAAGTGCACACGAAATTTGTTTCAGGTTTCGGATTCGTGCAAAAAGTTAATCCGTAGAGTTTCCTTCTAGCACAAACGTTCTACGCATCGAAAACAAAAACATAGAGTGACACGGGTGGAGGTGAGCAAAAAAAGTGCTCTCGCTTGCTCAAAATCGTGCTCAAATCTGTTTCGTGTTTCTTGCGCTCAAAAATGCTTGCTTTGCGATTGCTTGCGTCCAAAAACGATAATCCAATCTCGGAAATTTCTTTGGCCACGTTATGTAATTTGTTCCAATTCAATTTGATAAAAGTGCTCGATTACTCCTTTGGTCGAACCAAAAACAAACTTGAAATTCGTTGAATCGAGCGCGAAACTAGTTTCAAAATTTTCAAAGTTTCAAAGTTATGTCTTTAAGAAGGTCGCCATGAATGAATCGAAAAAATGATTCATCACTTTAGAAAAACTACTCAAAACTTGTCGCATGGAGGTCGTTTACGTGCAAACATGTGTATCATGGTGATTTTTTTCTGTTTCAGGTCATTAAAACGGGCGTCGAAGAATCCGATGTGGTCTTAACGCCCGAGGACTTCGCCGGCGCCGAAACCCTTCAAGAAATCGACTTGGCCAGCATCGGCATACAGGTACATCCCGATCCGTTGACCAAGGCGGGAAAATTCGAAGGCGACATAGCGGGAAATTTGTCGAGTCGAAACATTCATAAATTCATCAACGACAGTAACAGTTTCGCGAGAGCTGCCATTAAAGATCAATGGCGAAGGTAAAAATTGCAAAAATCGCCCGGATTTTCGTCGGTTTCGTGTTTCAAAAATTTCCCATCAGGTCGAATTTCGAAAACACGGGGGTTGACGCTCAGGTTACTGAAAACAAACCCTAAGACCCCTAATCGAGCAAAACCAGGCTTAATTCAGTGTTTTCGAAAATGACGCCGAACAAGCTACGTGTAGGCATGTTTCGCGTCGTCTTATGATACGAAGTTTGTTGTTTTCAGTTTCGAAAAGGGCAAAAATGCATTACGTAATAATTTCGCACATATTTTCACTAAAAACGTTTACAATGGGGGAGATTTTTCGCTTTAGTGTTTTCGATGAGGATTTTTTTCAGTTCCACTTTTGCGATGACGTGCATAGGCAATTGCATTCATTCGACCTCTAGTTTCGCGCGTATTGTAACTAAACATTGAACCGTATTTTTTCTGTACCAATCCCTAATTGCGACGACGTGGGCACTTTTTCGAAACACACCGCCGAATTGAATATTTTTAATTAGGCATCGGCTTTGAAACATTTTTCAGCTAGGTTCGTCTCGTTTCAGGTGGCCCAATGGGCAAATTCCGTACGTGTTGTCGAGTCAATATGGTTCGTACAGTAAGCAAGTGATAGCGAAGGCTTTCGAAGAATATCGAAAGAAAACGTGCATCAGATTTATACCGCGAGACGAATCGAAGCACACGGATTACATTTACATAAATCCGGACGACGGGTGTTACTCGTTGGTGGGCCGAACGGGGGGCAGGCAACCGGTATCCTTGGATTCGGGATGCATCCAAGTCGGTACGATAATTCACGAGCTCATGCACAGCACGGGATTTTTTCACGAGCAAAGTCGAGCCGATCGGGACGACTTCATCGAAATAGTGACGGCCAACATCCAGTCGGACGCCGCCGACCAATTCGAAAAGTACAGCTTGCGAACGATCACGCATTTGGACTTGCCGTACGATTATGGTAGTATCATGCACTACGGACCGTACGCTTTCTCGAAGAACGGCTTGCGTACGATCAAGGCGTTGAAGTCCGGCGGCGACAAGATGGGTCAGCGGGACGGGTTCAGTTCGTTGGATTTGCAAAAGTTAAACAAACTTTACCAATGCGACGCTTCGACGAACGGCGGCGGCGACGACGGCGGCGTAGACGTTCCGGAGCCCGCGGTGGTCACGCGTCGTCCGGGCACCGCGACCACCTCGCGAAGGACGCTTCCGCAGCCCGCGACGACCAAATGCGAGAACTCCAAGTGGCAATGTTTCTTCTGGTCGAGGCTCGGCTATTGTCGCAGTTATCGCGACTACATGCGACAATATTGTCCGAAGGATTGCGACATGTGCGACGATGTGGCGAACAACGCTCGAGAAGCCACGCTCGCTCCGCCGGCGTCGCCGGCGTGCTCCGACGGCAACGACCACTGTCCGCAGTGGTCGAACAGCGGCTATTGCGATCGCGAAGGTTTCGAGGACTTCATGCGACAAACGTGTCCGAACTCGTGCGGCGCATGCGGCAATGCGCAATCGCGCTCGAATAATGCGCCGCCAGAGCAGGACGCCGGCGCCACGAGAGGCGATTGCTCGGACAATTCGGCGTTCAAGTCCAAATGTAAAACGTACGCGTTCTGGGGTTTTTGCACGGGCACCAACGAAGAATTCATGCGAAGCAAATGCAAGAAATCGTGTAACTTTTGTTAAAATTACGCCGCCGGTTGTTTTTTTTTTTTTTCTTTTTCCTAGCCTGGCCGAGGCGTTTTTCGGATTATTTTTTTAACTTTATAAAAAAATATTATGTAACGATTGGTCTCAAGAGAAAAAATATTTTATTATGAAAATCGTTAAAAATTTTTTATTGTGATACGCAATTTTATGATGTTGTTTTTTTTCTTCGTTTCGATTTTTTCTCCGTGTATAAAATTTGACGACGTTTTTATACATGTTTTTGTAAGTTTCGAGGAGTTTCACGGGAAGAGAAATGTTTAAACGATGAATCGAGTGTGAGCGTTGAGAGAATCTGGTTCCACGTCAGACGTGTTTCCAATTCAGACGCAGCTAAGTGTTGAGAAAGCACATAACGTGCCCTAGACAGTGGGTCATAGAGGCAAAGGCTAATCGGATGTGCAACTCTACAACAATGAGAAGTACATACAGAATAAGGCGGAATGCTTTTAAAAAAATTAGCTAAAAGGTGTCAATTACAAAATACAATACACTTAGAACGCTTGTTCAACAAATTGCTGGTAACAAACTGGTTTCATTGTTACAGTGACAATTGTCGATGGCATTGAGACACTTTTCTGAATCACGTTTCAAACACACTCTGAATAAACTGTACCAGCCAGTGTCAATGTCGGTCTAGAATCGGATGCAATAGGAGGTCAGGCAAATTAGTCACGTGATTTATTGCCATCGTCACACACAACGTTTATTAGCCTGCAAGATTCTGAACGTTTTTAAATGTATTTGTTCACAATCTTTAAGCTTTGTCAGGAAACTTTATACATCCGTTGTTGTACAATGACATTTCCGCCAAGGCTTTTATCGAAGAGAGTAAAATATTCGATTCGTGACAATAACATTCGTGAACCTGGCCGTATTAGATTTCCAATTGCTTTTGACATCGATCTCACGTGTACAACTGTTATAGTCCATTCACAATTGCAAACTCAAAAAGATTACAGTAAGAATGATGCGCAAGCATGGCGGAAACGTAATTAATTGAACCACTTACGCTTTACCTAGAGTTTCAGTTATATATTTGCAGATGTATGGATCATTTTGTAAAGTTCAAAATTGCGCATCATTCTTACTGTAATGTTTTTGAGTTTGTAATTGCGAATGGCCTTTAGTAGACACAGACACACAGATTTTACTTTACTTGCAGTATCGCTACAGTTTTATTGGTGGTATAGTCATCTACTTTGGTTGAAACAAAAATGAAGATGCTTCCTTAAGCAATAACCTTGCAAGTCAGGCTGATGACTGAGTTTCATGAAAGAAGCGTTTGCTTTCTAAACATGCTTGCATTTTTTTGCTGCTGACAAGTCAATTCTTCAAATTCGCCAAATGATTAGATTCGCATCGTTTCCAACTCCAACGCAAAGAAAACAAATTTTGTCGATTAACAGTCAGTAAACAGTGTCAGCAAGCAAACTTCAAAACAAATAAAATGGAGACGAAGCAGTAACACAGTAGAATCTTACAGCTGATTTCAGTCGGTTGTTTGGTATTATGAAGATCCAAGTCGGAGCAATAATTCAAGCAATCGTTAGTTTCTATGTTCTGATATTGTTTGTTGTTGCATACTGCAGCGATTCAGATGAATGCGGCGTTAAGTCCATTACTTACATGGATACAGCCCTGAGGTGCTTCTACCATAAAACTTAATTTAGTATGGTTACGGCTGTCCCACCGAATTCCCCGTTCCAGAACATCCGTTCGAAGGCGACATGCTCGAATTCTCCAACAACGAACAGATGTTGAGAATGAATCCGGAACTCGACGACATTCGAAATCGACTTCCATTCTTGATTTATGTTTTCTTACGTAACTACGCCAACGCTTTTAAAAAACAAATTGCTTTCGAAATCGAGACAGGTGACATTGTCAGCAAAAGTTTTCAAGAAG
>JAQGBA010001649.1:0-13184 GCA_034698125.1 Prionchulus punctatus | reverse complement strand
AAACAAAACCTTTATAATCCGGACACCCCGCAAATCCGGACAGCCGGCTCGGGTCCCACGGGTGTCCGGATTTCCGGTGTTTTACTGTAATAAAACTCATATTTTCAACTATAAAACAAATAAAGATCATTAGGAAGTGACCCTCGTCACAGTTGTTACTTGTAAAATTTTTCTTTCCTCAAACATAAAAAGGTATACAAGATATAAAAAAACATGCAATGACGAAAAAGCTTCATTCAGACTGATATCCTCAATGCAAATTAGCCAGTAAACATTCACGCACAAATATACCATATTCTCTTAAAAATAAGACACCTCTTGAGAATAAGACCCTCTCGTAAAAAAGACCCTCTAAAACGCTGGAAATTTTCAAATAAGACCCCTCTCGTGAATAAGACCCGGTCTTAATTTCAAGAGGGGTCTTATTCATGAGGGAACAAGATGAATTCGATTTTTGGCTTTCAATAAAACCCAGCGTACAGTAGTGACTCTTCTTTTGAGCACGAATTTTAAATCGAATAAAATATAACTTCATTATCGTGAAAAATAAAAAAGAATTTTATTGAATAATAATTTCTGTAAAATTTAATATGTGCTTTAATAACTGCCCCAAAGTCTACAATTGATGACTTTTTTTAATAACACCTCTCTTGAAAATAAGACCCCTTTTTGGAGACATTGAAAATGATGGTATGCAATAAATTAGTTTTTGCAGTTGTCTGTATTGCATAGTCGTGAAGAAACCACTTATCAGACAAGGCGGCATCCGTGCAGAAATGCAACTTTTAATTGCGATTTTTTTCCCATTCGTTTCGCGTAAACTTCCCATTCATAAATGTCATAGTCGTGCGTTCCGGATAGAAGAACCCTTTCTGGCACGAATGTCAATTTTTTGCGTGTCATTAGTCTACGTGATGAATGGTGAAGGCATTATAAGTTTATTGCAAATTAGGAATGACGAGATTTCATAAACTTTGCATAAGAACAACGAAAAATAGCTAATGGAACACAAAAACTATTAATTATAACCTGCGTTGCATTTTTTAAGCTCATTCATCGAAGATAAAATATTATGCCTGGCTATTTCGTTTTCGAATGATCGAAGAACATATTAAATTGTAGTTTTTTATCGTTGCAAATGTGGAGGAGTCCTGCGTGCGCGCTTGCGTAGATAGAGATTTATCTGAAATTGTCCTCGTATGTAAATGTTCTGCGTACGTGACATCGACGTATTCGACCCTGTGATTGTTTATTATCTGAAACAACATTGTTAACGAACGACTTGCACGTACATTTTTTTTCTAACCGCTGTCGCACGTATACTTTGTTTATCGTACTGAAAACAAAAATTCCAGTCGAAATGTCAGTTACGCAGAGAAGGAAAAAAAATGTGCCAACACACGTATGCTCCGTCGATATGGTGAGAAAAATTGACACATTTTCCAAAGAAACAAAAGGTAAAAGTGCACAAAACGAAATGAGATCAAGTTAGCGAGCGAGTGGAATTCGCTCGAAACTTCTAATTACAGTTTTCCGCAGTTGACAATACACTTTTTTTGCGCGAGCAGCTGATGAACATGTGAGAATTTCGTGCGATGGCGCTCAACTACGGCGGGTACTTGTCGCGGATCGATAGGATGTAAACGAGTTGTCCGTTTTGCGAAATCGACCTATGAAAAATCTCGTATGCCTGTGTGTTGTGTGTGTGCGTGTTTCGTTTTCCATCGCCCGCGCGCGCAAACACTCGCTTCGCGCATTGGCTAGGAACGCGATGAATATTTACTATTTCGTGCGTTAGGCAACGCGGACGCCGTCTATACATCGCTCACTATAGTTCTACACCGTAGACTTATCCTTAGGTACGGCGGGCTGCTCATTCAAGGGCGCGCAGGATTTTTAGTTTTATTTATGAACAGATAAAACGTGTAAACCGCATGGCGTATTTTGTCGAACCTGCGGTTAAGGGGATCCTCGCCAGCAATGTCTACGTGCAAAATGGGCGTTCATCTTTGAACGCGCGTAGGATTCGCCTAGGCTTACATTAGCGAAGAGAAAGGAGAGGGAATTTTCCTCGGACAGAAATCCCGGGAAAAGGTAAAGCGGAAAAAATTTCAAAAACAGAACCGACTACTGTACCACGAAGACAATTAGGTGCGAAATTATTTACGTATTTCCTCCTCGATGGGAATATTATTTTGGCATTTGTGCGCGTAAAACTAGTTCGATTTTTTGCTCGGTTGCCACCGACGACGAGCCATTGAGCTTTACTTTCGGCACGTGCTTTTCGAATTTATCTCGCGCGACAGACTGAGGAAAGCTTTGAACTTTTTTTGCTAGCCTTGTTTTTTATATTCTCTCGTCAGACACAACAAAACAGAAAACTCGCTTGTCGGTACGGTTTACTTCCTCGTCCGAGAGCTCGAAGAAATCCCGAAAGACCCGTTACCGGACTCCCGCCTACCAGTTAGTGATTGCTATTTAGGCCGTATGCTGGCCAGTTATTTAATGCACAGGATGCCACATTGCGGATTCTGCGGTGTGACCGCATCGGAGCATATACTCATGAAGTGTTCAGGCTGTTTGAACATGTATTATTGCGGCAAGGAGCACCAAAGATTCGACTGGAAAAAGCATAAGCCGACGTGCAAAATGCAACAGAGCACCAAGCCTCACATGCTGGGCAGTGACGACAGTCAGCTGGGTACGAGCATTCCGTCTGAGCGCAGCATATTCGATAGTAACCCGCAAATAGATTCGACGATGGGATCGAGGAATAATAGCGATATGCATATTGCGATGCCGGTGCCCATTTTCCCGCGCCGGCCTTCAGTCATTCAAGCCACTGGTCGACCCAAGCAGGAGTGCCTGAGCTTGACCGCCATACCGGAACGGCGTAAGACGTATGGCATGGACGATTTAACGAACAGTTGGCAGAAGATGGAGCGCAAGATGTCGATCGACCCGCAGAATCCACCGCGTCGATATCACTTACCTCGCTTGGACTCTGAACAATGCCTAGTCGCACCTGACTTCTTCAACCTGATTGGACTATCCGACATGATCGACCACAGACAAAATCTGCCGATCAATTTAGCGACCGATATCCGATTTCGCGCCGAGGCCACAACGTCAAAACACGCCGCTTTCGTTTTGCGTATCCGAAAGATCGCCCACTATGTGGCTTCATCTCTTAAACAATATGGCTGGTGCGTGCTGGATAATTTCCTCGGTTCGAATCATGCCAGCTCGATACTGAACGAAGTGTCGACAATATATGTCACTCCAGGTAAATTTTCCGATGGGCAGCTAGTCAAAACTAGGGAAGGCAGCTCGTCCCAGGATATTCGTTCGGATAAAATTTACTGGTTCGACAATAGGGTGGACCAAGGAGTCAATATCGGATTCTTAGTCTCGATGATCGATTCGGTTGTATTTCATTTGTCAGGCAACATACCTCCATATAAAATCAATGGTCGTTCTAGGGTAAGCCGTTGCTAGCTATTTATTTGACACTTAAGTACCGACGGTTTGTTGCAGGCTATGATTGCTTGCTACCCTGGAAGCGGTACTAAATATGTTAAACACGTCGATAACCCGGATAAAGACGGCCGATGTATCACCTCGCTCTATTACTTGAATCAAGGTTGGGAAACGGAAGTATGACGTTTACATACACAACTTTTGTTTTTAATTTCTTGTTTCATGTCCAAATTTGTTATCATAGGATGGTGGAATCTTGCGGCTGTTTCCTGAGCGATCCGTTTGTCCGATCGACATCGAGCCGTTGTTGGATCGATTGATATTCTTTTGGTCAGATAGAAGGAATCCTCACGAAGTGTTGCCTTCATTTTCGATGAGGTAAATTAACAATTGCCATCCTTCGTTTTAGTTTGAAACATTAAGTTTAATGGAGATAGTTCCTGATTTAATGTTACTGAAACTCTCCATTTTATTTTTTGCTTGCATGAGCACCATTTGTGTAGCGATGTTGATACCAGTTGTCTATGTTTTTTGTTTACTTCCATCAAAACTAGGTCTTGACAATCAACATAGTTTTCGCAAGTCTATAAAAGCTTTCTCCTTGTTCATGAATTATTGAATTTCAATCCATGGCATCGAATACCAAATAGCGATTTTCATGTAAATGCAATTCTCTCACTTGGTATATTGAGCTAGTGTGAAAGCTGGCAAGAAAAACTAGAGTGCAAGCTTAGGATGAATAGTTGGAAAGTGGCCAACATAAGTTTTTCCTGCAGTTTGTTAATTTTTATAATCTTTAATTAACTCGCATTAAGTTTATAACCATATATGTAAACAATATTCACCTGGTATAATTTTAATCCGTGCGTATTACGTGTTTCAGATATGCAATTACGATATGGTATTTCGATGCTGAAGAGCGAGAAAATGCAATAGCTCGAGAACAAAACGAAAAACATGCCAACCCCGATTCGAAGGAATGTGTCGTATTCGCGACGCCCTCGGGCTCGGTGTTGGAGAGTCGAGTCGCGAAAGTAGCGTTGAACTCACCGCCTCACTTCAGTAGCACGGACAGCTTGAGTACGATATTGTCGTCGACGGGTAGCATACCATCGCTGCAAGACATATCTCGGTATGGTAGTCGAGCCAACAGTCTAAATATTCACGATACCAACGCTTTACTCGATGCTGCTGCTGCCGCACTGTCCTCTGATGAATACATGGTTCGACGAGCCACGCTAGACTTGGGCCATCTGTCACATTTGAGTCGAACACGACGGTCGCCCGATGCCAATCGGAAAGTGATGGCTACTTTGCCCGAAACTAAATCGCCTGAGAACGAACCGTCTTGATCGGAATGAACCTCTAGACATCGATAATGTAAAGCTCTTCATGTTTCGAAAGTTCACTTGCCATTTCATCAGCTTGCTAATTTCCTCGCGTGTAAATTAGTTGAGTTTGTTGGAATGCAAACTAACTTGTTTCGACTGAGCTTTAACAATTTTGTTTCATATCAGAACGATGTATACTGTAGCGACCAATGTTTTTTGCATTTGCAAACTCTGGTTAATTGGATATTGACTTACATTAAGTTAACCTCAGTGCCCAGTGATTTTCGTTGAGAAATAATGAGCTTCTATTAAAAAAATGATGTTTCAACACAAATAGTTATTAAGTATTCGTAACATTACGGGTCAATTAAATCAAGATCTAAAATACAGTCTGTCTTGATTTGATTAAAGCTATTTTTTTTCTGTCCTATTTCTGTGTATTTCAACTACTAATCTTCCTGCACTGTAAACCGTTTGTGCCATTAGAAAAATGATAGTATTTATATTAAATATTATGCAGAGTGTTGCTGCAGGACTATATTTTGTGAAACTTTTTTTGTAAAAAGTTGCAAAAGTTGTAAATAGGTTTTAAAACTTGTTTTTTTTACTCGATTTGTTCATATTTGGCTAGTATTTTAATTTGTTCATCAAAATATTAAATGTATTATTTATTAAGAATTGCAGGTATATTGTGAATGCATTGTTTGTATGAGAAGTATAAAGTGTTCAAATAAAAATATTGACATTTAAAACTTCGAAAGACCACCTAAATTTATTCATGGAAAGTATGAGATACTGGTTTAGTTAACTTGGGCTTTGGACTTTATTCTTTCAGTCTTTTGGCATATAGATACTGGCTATGGGATTCGGGCTTCTGACAGTGGTCTTCTACTTCATTCTTCTGGCTACGGCTTCGGGTTTCGAGCTTCAGGATTCAGGCTTCGAACTTCGGGCTGCGGGCTACAGGTTACAGGCTCTGACCTAGTCTTCAGGCTTCAACCTTTGGGTTGTGGGCTACGGGCTACAAGTTTACAGATTTCGCTCAGGCTTACAGGTTTCTGGCTTAGGGCTTATGGCTTAGGGCTTCTGGCGTCAGGTTTTGGGCTTGGGGTTTGGGGCTTGTGGCACGGTGCTCTGGGCACGGGGCTCGGGCTCGGGAGTGGGGCTAGGAGGTTCGGGTTTCGGGTTACGCACTAGGCTTCTGGATTCGAGCTACGGACTACGGCTAATAGTCTTCACCCTTCAGGCTTCGGGCTACGGGCATTAATCTGGACAAAGTTCCTTGTGCAGTTGTCTTGTTTGTTTAAGTTTTTCATTAGTCAGTTTGTATAGTAGTGAGTAATAAACCTCTAAGAAGCTAATTATTGCAAAAATAACAGTTGTAAATATTTCAACCTAATCTTAAAGAGTGGCTAACAAATTGCTTTTACTTCTTTTTTCGAAATTAATTGAACAATAAATTTCAAAAGAAATTAGGCACGCAGACACTTTCGTCTTTAGGTGTAAAGTAATAAGTCGTAAGGGTTCAAAGTCTAACAGTCACGACATTAAGTTTGTTTACATTTTACTTTTCTCAGCATATTTCAATTTGTTTTGTTGTTTTTTCAACCAATAACTAACAGACAACATGAAGAAGAGAAGGGGTGTCAGACAACTTTTAAACAACCTTTATCTTAGTCACAAGATTTTCATTCACTTAGTGTTAAAAGCGTGCAAAAAAACAGTACTGGCTAAAGATAACAATGTTTGCACTGTTTGGACAGATACTCGTAAACGTCAGTTTGGTCGACTAAAGCGCTCTTACTTTCACTTTATAAGCGGCATAGGTTTCATTGTTGGTGCTTCCTTTGCTTGCTATACAGTTATTAAATATGATGACACCAAAAAAGAACAATGTTAACATCGACTATTTCCTCGGATGCGGATGTTATCAGATACTTCACTTTATCCTGTCGCAGTTCGTTAATAATGCCAATGCATTTAACATGACCATGATGGCCTTCGGTAAAATAGTACCAGTTTGGACGTGCTTGGATTGGGTAGACTTCAACCAAACAGCCACCGGAACCAACAGTAAATTGATGTGCGCAACATTGAAGAACCTCACCTGCCAAAACATGACCATGACCACTGACTTTAAGTCGGTGGTTTTCGAAGTATTGGACACAAGATTTGAGCTTGAATTTCTTGAAATTTTAGTTTAACAAGTTGTTTAGTGGGGTTTATTGTGCGACAAACTGTCTACAGTCTTCATGGCTATTACCGTGCAAATGTTCGGCGTCTTCATTGGCTCACCGATATGGGGACAAATATCGGACTGGTATGGTCGAAAATGGGTATTAAGTTTTATTTGTAAAAAAGATTGTTACCAAACCTATTTCATTGATCCCAGTTCAGACACTCTTTGCTTCGTTTGCCGGACTGTTAGCTGTTGGATTCGGTTCAGCATGGAGTCCGAATATGGCCGTTTTCACTGTGCTCAGGTACCAATCAGCATATTTTTGTGCAAAAAGACTTCTGCTTGTAAAAAGCAATTCTTTCGGTAGATTCTTCATTGGATTTTTCTGCGGTGGAACAATAACAACAAACTACGTTTATCAGTCGGAATTTTTGAATGCTAAACATCGTCTTTGGATAAACAGTGTTGGTAATTATGTTACCATTCATCTTAAATTCAATAACAAATTGATTTCCGACTGATCCTTGGTCTCGAGCTCGGACTCGGACTCGGACTCAGACTCGAGCTCATACTTGGACTTGGAGGCCAAGGCGCAGGCTCAGGCTCAGGCTCAGGCTTAGACTCAGGCTCAGGCTCAGGCTTACGCTCAGGCTCAGGTTTTGATTCAGACTCAGACTCGCTTTGAAGCTCAGACGCAGGCTCAGGCTTAGACTCAGACTCAGACTCAGACTCAGGCTCAGGCTTAGACTCAGACTCAGACTCAGGCTCAGGCTCAGGTTCCCTCTCATACTCAGGCGCAGACGCAAGCTCTGGCTCTGGCTCGAGGTCCGGCCGCATCAAAAGCATGGCTTCCTTCTCAAACTGCATTAAGTAGTAATTGACTGGTTTGGTTTTTGCTACATTTTGCATTTTGTAAAATTTATTGTTCATTAATTATTTCCTTTTCAGGTCCCTGTGGGATCTACTGTCCTCTAACTAACGATCTCTTTCTATGTCCAAAATCCTTTTACCAACTATTTCTATTTTCCTTTTCCTGGGTTGCAATCCTTCCCAAATAAAACCCAAAAATATCCAGTCAACGTAACCCTTTTGTTTTATTTTACGCGTTAATTGCGTGTTGCACAACTCTTTATATTTTTCAGCTGGATGGCCACTTGCCTACATGATTATGGCTCTAATTGGCTATCTGACAGCTGACTGGAGAAATATGACAATAATTTCCAATTTGATTTCCGTTCCTGGGCTTGTTATTCTTTGGTAAAACTTACAGTGCTTTCGAGTTTTGAAATTATTTGAGGATTCTGCTCTACAGTTTTATGAAGGAAAGCCCACGCTGGTTAATGCAAAAAGGCAATTATAACTCGGCCGGCAGCAGTTTGGCGTTTGTAATGAAAATGAACTGCTTCAAGAATAAAGATGGTGAAAAAGTCGACGCGTTAATGCAAATAAATCGAGAATTGAATCAGAAAACCTTGGGGAAGAAATACGCTTTTTACCATTTGTTCATGACGAAAAAGATGGCCATTGAAACTGTCAGTCTCAGTTTTTGCTTGTAAGTACTTTTTAGCCAACAATTTGCATGCAAATGCAACTTTCTCAAATTTTCAGCTTCACAATTGCTTGCATATCATTCGGAATCGTATTCGATACCGATAATTTGGTTGGAAACCGATTCTTCAACTTTTTCTTATACGCTGTTCTTCGATATATCGCTTCAGCATTTACGATAACAGCAGATTCTTGTTGCAAGTAATTTGAAAGAATACAATAAGAAAAAACACAAAAGACACCCAGTTTGCAATATTTAAGGTCGTTCGGAAGAAAATTGCTGTTTTTGATTCCGATGTCAACTGTGGCAATCAGTTGCGCAATAATAGCTATGCTAAAAGCTTATGGTACGTACGTAGTATATTTTGAATTTATTTTTAATGATACTGTATCATTTGCATCAGAAAGTTATAGTTGAATAAGCTTATGCTACCAAGTTTGTCCTTGCTTATGCATATCTAAATCCAGATCCGAAACCATACGCACATTCAGATTGCGCTTCCATACTCCTTTTATTTACGGTGAAGGGAATCTAGTCATGTTTGAAAATGACTACATAACCTGCTTGATCACACTGGAAATGTAAAAGATATTTCCGTTTTAGGATTCGAGCGTTCGATTTATGTTAATGTTGTCGCGATGATTGCAGCCACTGTCACTTCGCCGGTTTGGACAACGATAACATTGTCAGCTGCAGAACTCTACCCTACTCCGATAAGGTATGTAAGCATTCATATCTAGCATCCTTAATTCTTATAGCTAGCAATTTTCAGGAACCTTGCCGTTGGGTTTAATGCGTTGTTTAGCCGGCTTGGTGGAATTGTAACACCTCAATTATTATATTTGGTAAATTCACTATGCTTTAACTAATTTTTCACTTGAAACATCATAAGTCCATTTTCAGTCAAGCATTTGGCTGCCCTCTTCGTACGTCATCTTTGCCGTGCTCGGAGCCATATCCTGCGTTCTCCACGGCTTATTCATTCCGGAAACTAAGGGTCACCTTCTCCCGGAAACAATGCCCAAGAAGCTCAGTACGATTAAAGAGCGAACTGGTTCAGCGTCAACGAGAAGCAATTCGTTTACGCTTTATAAATTTAACGAACTGTCGCAGAAAACATAGAAACTATATAGCATGTGTTCCTAATTATGTTATTTTTAAATGCTGTTGCTTAAATAAATAAATTTACCCTTTTTCACCAATTTTTCTTCTTAACGTTTTGTAATCATATACTTAACGGGCAAAAACACTTCACTGTCTCGATGAAAATGATATTTACTCAGCTGCCCGCTATCTGGTTGTAAACACAAATCTAGTTGAAGCAAATTTAAAACTAGCACATTGATGTTTTATTCGTTAGCTTGCTCCTTGTTTTACTTGCAATGGTGACAGAAAAAAAGAAAAATCTTAACATCGACTATTTCCTCGGATGCGGATGTTACCAAGTTCTTCATTTCGTCCTATCCCAAATTATTAACAACGCCAATGCATTCAATATTACCATGATGGCCTTCGGCAAAATTGTACCAGAGTGGACCTGCTTGGATTGGGAGGATGTTAATGAAACAGCGAATGCCGCCAACAATAAACTGATGTGTGCCATGTTAAACAATAGGACGTGCCAAAATTTGACAATGACCAGTGACTTTAAGTCTGTCGTTTTCGAGGTATATACCCACTCTTTTTTGTGTGGATGAGGTTTTCAAAGCCTACATTGTTTACAGTGGGGGTTGCTTTGCGACAAATTGTCTACAGTTTTCGTGGCTATCACGGTACAAATGTTTGGCGTATTCATCGGAACACCAATTTGGGGACAATTATCAGATTGGTACGGACGGAAGTGGGTATGTTACTTGTATTTCAAGACAAATTTTCCTTACTGACTTTCTTCGAGCAGACGCTGTTTGCTTCTTTTGCCGGACTGTTGACCGTCGGATTAGGCTCAGCATGGAGCCCAAATATGACAATTTTTACTATTCTCAGGTATTGTAAATAAAATATAAATTAGTTAGCGAAAATGATTTGATTTCAGGAACAAAAATAAATTTTACAGATTCTTTATTGGCTTCTTCTATGGAGGAACACTAACGACAAATTATGTGTTCCAGTCTGAGTTTTTGGTGGCCAAACATCGACTTTGGATTAATAGCATTTGTATGTTTTTCACAATTTTCTTGGTTCTGGCCTTGGGTGAGCTTTGGCTTTTGCATCGGCTTCAGCCTCGGGCTTCGGGGTCGGGCTTCCGGCCTTCGGGTTTCGGGCTTCGGGCTTGGGCTACAACCTCGCGCTTTGTGGCTTTGACCTTCTGACTTCGAACTTCAGACTAAGGTGCTTCGGGTTTCGGCTTTCGGCTTTCGGCTTTCGGCTTTCGGCTTTCGGCTTTCGGCTTTCGGGTTGGCTTCGGGCTCCAGGTTTCTAACCAGTATTTCTAACCGGGATTCGGTCTTATTTTTTTGCTGACACAATGATCATTCCACAGTCAGATTTTTGTGTTTTTTGTGTTTTTTTAGCTGGACAGCCACTGGCTTACATGATTATGGCACTCCTTGCATATCTGACAGCTGATTGGAGAAAGCTGACTTTAGTTTCAAATCTAATTTCGATTCCAGGGCTTGTGATCCTTTGGTAAGTCTCATTCAGTACTTGTATTCATCTCATTTTTCGTATCTTTCTTTACTGTTATTACAGTTTCATGAAAGAAAGCCCTCGATGGCTAATGCAAAAAGGCAATTATAACTCGGCTGCTCGTAGCTTGGCGCTCGTAATGAAAATGAATTGCTCGACAAACAAAGATGGTGAAAAAGTTGAAGCGCTATTACAAAGTAACACTGAACTGAATCACAAAACATTCGGGAAGAAATATGCTTTCCATCATTTGTTCATGACGAAAAAGATTGCCATCGAAACAGCCAGTCTCAGTTTTTGCTTGTAAGTGCTTCTTAGACAATGACTTTCAGTTTGTAAGTTTCTCTTATTGGGTATCTTCTTGCAAATATGCCTTTTAGCAAGCTACCTACCTTCTCCTCTTTAAACCGACCACATGAAAATGTATGACAATTTTTCAGCTTTACAATTGCCACCATTCAATTCGGAATCGTATTCGATACAGATAGTTTGGTTGGAAACAGATACATAAACTTTTTTTTGTACGCTGTGCTATGGTATGTTGCCGCAGGTTTTACAATAACAGCAGATTTGTGTTGCAAGTAAGGTAACAGATTATTTGTTTTGACGACAACATTTACGTTTGTTTTATTATATTTGAGGTCATTTGGAAGAAAATTATTGTTTTTAATTCCAATGTCTGTTATTGCGACAAGTTGCGCAACAATTGCCATCCTAAAATCATATGGTAAAGTTCGTAATCTGTAAAGAGCCTGTTTGCCTATGAATCTGGATATGAATGTTATTGCGTATGAAACTCCTCCACATACGAATATGAATCTGTGTGAGTCTATATGAATGCAATTTTGAAATTGATTGCACCTGAATGTGAACTTGAGTAGTGTAAATATAAATTTTAATTTGACCGGATGCATATTCAAATGCAAACTCTGATTCTGAATGTGAATCTAGCTCTGAGTTTCAATGTGTGTTTGGATGTACATTAATGAGATGTATCTGTAAAATTCATATTCGAATTCATTAAACACATAAATTTTGTCTAACATAGAACTATTTAGGGTTCGAACGTTCGATTTACGTAAACATTGTTGCGCTGATTGCAGCCACTGTTACTTCACCAGTATGGACAACAATAACGTTGTCAGCTGCAGAACTCTACCCAACTCCAATTAGGCAAGTTGATCAGTCTTCTCACAATGCTCTGTACCTTCGATCCGATATTCATCGATAACTACATTTTAAGGAATTTGGCTTTCGGCTATAATTCTCTGTTCAGCAAACTAGGCGGAATCGTAACACCTCAATTATTATACTTGGTATTGCTGGCTGATCCCTAGAACAATTTCTATCCAGATTTAGAGCATTCGTTTTTCAGTCGAGCTATTGGCTTCCGACTTCTTACATCATCTTCGCTTTGTTGGGCGCCTCATCGTGCATACTACACGGGTTATTTATTCCCGAAACGAAAGGCCACCTCCTTCCGGAAGCCATGCCCAAAAAGTTCAAGCTGAAAAAAGAAAGAACTGGCTCTGGAAGCGATACGCTCAATCTTTCCAAATTTCAAGAACTGCCAGTGACAAGATAAAATGCAAAATGCAAAATGTAAATTTCAACTTCATGCTTTCCATGTTGTATGTTTTTCCTCTTTATTAAATGAAAGTTATTAGGGTGGACTTAATTTTCTGTACTCATTCGCTTTCACGTTTGTATTTTGATATAAAAGTTAATGATTATCCAGATATATCCAGTTGATTAATGAATACAACGAAGTAACGTTTCATCAACCTGCATTTAGATTTTTCTGAAAATACCAAAAATTTTCATTCTTCATTATTTCTCTCTTCAAAGAAAATCAGTCAATGAAATGAAATGAAAACAATTAATATATTGGGTTGATCGGAAAGTCTTTGCGTTTTTTTGAAACATATCTAAACCAGCTCGACTGTATGTTTTTTCGTAGTTCAGGTGATAATTATTTCTAGTTATTGTGAAACTGGAGGGAATTGCTTCTTTTTTTCAT
>JAQGBA010001648.1:0-13184 GCA_034698125.1 Prionchulus punctatus | reverse complement strand
CGGGTCTGAAGATTTTGAATGATGTCATTTGTGTACGGCCCCTTACCTACTTTTTATGGCAAAAAAACAAAAAATCGGTCTTTTAATGTCAAAAACCACACAGAAAGCAGTAGAAACAATGCCAAATTAACAAGAAATACAAAGCCATTGTTATTTTCAAAATGTGCAGCTGTATGCATAATTATTGTACTGACTGTATTCACAAGAATAATAAGTCAGATGCTTCCACGAGTAGTAATTTCAATTAATTTAACAATTAAATTTTAAATTTTAATTAAATTTGATGAGATAATAATTGCTTTTAACAGTAAAACAAACCAATAATAATAATAATAATAATAATTTTTTTAAAATTAATTGCACAAAATTTCGACGTAGCAGACAATTTGCTATAAAATTTGCTATAGGCAACGCGCGCGCGGCGCACTTTTCGTGACTTATCGACTTTTTGCAGGGAAATTTCATCAAATAGCAAAATCCGATTTTAAAATGCACATACTTGCGTCCATTTTATGGCAAAAAAATGATACCATTAAATTCAGCGTAAAAGGTTGGCATAGAAAATGTGCTTAACTCAAAATCGCCAAAATGTGACTTATCGACTTTTTGCAGGCAGCCCTTCAATTAGATTCATGGAAAGTGTGATGGGTAACTTGAGAAAATTCACTGGCCAGCGTGTTAACGAGAACTCGGACGAGTTTGGCTGAATTGAATTGTGCAAGTCGGATTCAAGAAGAAAAGTGCAACATTGTTTGTATTTGAATGACACAGTTTTGTTTTATTTTATTTCTGAAATTTCATTGATTTATTTGTCGCCTGATAATAAAATATTGTTGCTAAAAGGTCTGATTTTTCTTTAGTTTATAATCAAATAATGCCACTGTAGTTGAAATGGTCAACATTCGCCGAACTTGCAGAACAACTAGAGTTGCATAAAGTTGGTGTAATTGTGGACATCGTTCAGTTCCTGCAGCAGAACCGGTGAAACGATCGGTCGACCCAAGCCGCGTTCCTCGCTTTCCCAGTCTCAAAAACAAGCATCAATTTGTTCACAGTCATCAAGAGCTGTCTTTTCCTACTAATCCTGCAGAATATTTTAGTCTAGCAGAATTCCTACTATTCTGCATGATTCACGCATGATTCCTACTAATCCTGTAGGAATCCTACTCATCCAGTCCTGCACGATTCCTGCTTGTTCGGAAGAATTCCTGCTACTCCTGCTAACTATTGACTCATATTGGCTGATTGTCTAATTTCCTGCCACTTTTCCTTTCCTCTAAGACATTCCGAACTGTCCAATTTATCCAATACGTTGCAGTGTTTGATGAATTCAGGATGGACTGCGAATTTTTGTTTTGCATTTTCATTGCTTACTACATCATCGAAGAGGCCATCGAAATCCACAAGCATGGAATGAAATATTTGGCCAAAGAAGGGAATCTACCATAGTGTATAAGAATACCCAGGGGATTATCCACTTTATCTGACTGTCTGACTGTCTGTATGTGTGCTCTCCATCCGTTTCATCCGTTTCGCCCTGTCTCACGCCACTGTTAGACTATAGCACAATGTGCAGTAAGTCTATTAAAAGTAGCAAATCTTGCGCGCTTGAAGACCTTCTTGTAAAAAGTGGTATAGTCACTTATCAGATAAATCGATTTGAAATATTCAATCTTCATAAAATTCTCCAGGACAAGAATAACATAAAATTACTCCTACCATAAATAGCGCCCAAATATATGTTCAGAATCATATTGGTTCGAAACTGAATGTTGCATTTCGCTGGCTGTAATTGGGCATAATCTGAAATGGACAATATCACTTTTTGGTGGATTTCCATAATTTTCTCATTTTATGCAAAAGTAGCATAGTCCACACGAAACATATAACAATGTCCTTCACTACTACGTCATAGTTATCGATAAATACATTGATTTAGCAAAGTAATGAAGCATGAAGTGTACAGTGAGACAATTTTTAATATTTGGAAATATTAGTTATCATCACTGATAGCTATTTTTAGGTAGGTTCAATGGATGTAACTATGGATAACATAGTGTGCTTGCAAACCACAGTTACAATTTGACTATTGGTCACTTACAAAGTCGTTTGGATATCTCCACTTATTTAATGAGCGATTTTATGTTGAAGAAATTAAATCCCTCATCCGCTGCAGTCAACATCTATAGTGCATAATAGGTCTTTGACAATAATTCTCTCAAAGTAATAGTATGTTATTCAGCAATCCATTTTTAGTGTAGCGATGCCTCTTACTTGAAACCATAGAGACGGACACTACGCTTGGGTTTGATGTGCAAGTTGGATAACGCTAACAACAAAGTATAAACACGTAGATTCTGATATTAACTTTAATAGCAATTCAATCAATAACACGACATAACAAAGATGATGTTAACTACAGATCTTCAACACGTTCGTCCACAAATGTTCCATTCCATGGGCAATGACCTCTTCTTGAGATTTGGCTTGTCTTTATATACTCTTCATGTTTATGGTGTGTAGGCGTGAAGATAACTTTTTATAAGTTATAAAAAGTTATTAAATCTAAATTGTCTATGCTAACTTATGTATAAAAAGTAAAGTCATAAGATTAGTTTCGATGACTAATGTTTTCTTGAGAAACAAACATCCTAAAAAGTTCTTGAAAATAGTGGGCGGAATAAACATCAAATTTTAATAGTTTTTATGAAGTCGAAAAACTAAGATTTATAATCCTAGCTGTTTCTTGCAGTCAGCATGCGTCACACTTTGACCTGGCCCAGAACAGTTAAAAATGTAGCAGAACGTCTATCGCCATAAATCATTTAGATAAAAGCCAAATGGTTGATAGCTTGTGGTTGAATATTCAAACCTTGTACAAGAAGAGTTCCGTTCTATTTGCCGCTGATGAGTTCCAAATTGTTGCTTATTACTGGATATGCCGTTAATGGATATGACGCAAACTCTGAACCATTATAAATTTATTTAATAACGTTTTAATGGCATTTCGTTTCATTTTTAAATTAAATCTTATTAATTAAAATGTTGCTTTGCAAAGACCCAAACGCATGTTGACCATGTCGTAGACATTGCAATACTCGCGAATGAAGCAGTCGCCCAAAATCCATTTCGGTCCGGCGATGGCCTCCATACCTTGGAATCCCAAAACGCATTTACCAGCGCCGTTGGGGACAATGAAGTTCTTCGAGGAGATTGGATAATCTTTGCCGTTGATGGTGAAGGTTACGTCTGGCGTTACTGCATTGCAAGCAATCGAATACTGTAAAATAGACAATAAATAACTGAAGAAAATCACAAAATTGGAAGAAAGGAATGCTTACTAATTGGCCATCTTTTTTGCCGCCGAGTCCAGTGCAAATGGTTTCGATATCCTTAGTTGGTCCGGCGATGAACGATGTGCCAGTGTCAGAAATGGCGTTTTGGCCGGCGGCTGGTGATCGAGCGTAACGACTGCCGATGCCTCGCGGGTTGGGTTTCGAAGACGAGCCAACTGTGTAGCCATCCAAAATGAATTCATAAGATGCGCCGCTGGACAATGGAACCCAATCGCAAGCAGACGAGCAGTGAGCAGTATCGTAGTCGCCCAAAGTAAGCTGACCGCCAGCTTGACCAGATCTAAAGAACTCAACATTAGCGATCTCAATATGTAAACGTATCCCGTCTTACACTGTCAGCCAAATGGTGAACCATGGGTTGTCCAAAAGACCTTGTTGGATCATGTTGTATACCGGTGGAACTATGCGATCGATTGCCATAGATTGAAACCCCAGGCCGAGAATACCGTGGTAGTCGGCGAGTGGCGAAGTTTCTGTGACCCTGCCGAATGGTTGATCATCAATGCATATGCTAGCTATGCATACTGTGTCTGTGTCTATAACGCCTGAGTCCGACCCAACCTTAAACTTCTGACCAGTAGATTTGTACGTGCTACTAGCGGGACCATCGTAGGTATTATTGTTCTTGCATCTAGTGCAATTATTCGAGGGCACTAACATCGTTGCGCTGCCGGTGTCTATGAGAAGGTAAAATGTTTGAGGAGGCGTGCCTATATCCACTTGACCGTAGTACACAATCTGAAAAGCAGACATGCGTAATGTATGCATCAAGTCAAACATTTTGCGAAATCACTTCAGAATTGTCTTGAAGCGGTTCACCACCTCCCGCGCTAACTAATGCTGAGTTGCTTTGAACATTCCGTCGGAGTGGTATACTGAATAACAAGAAGCAAATAAAGTGTTTTACTCACTGTCTAGCCAAAAATTACTCACTGTCTTGCAGCTAAAGCTGCGCCGCCAAACAAAACCATTAGCATGAGGATTGGTTTCATTTTACATGCAATAAAAAAAGAAAGCAAAAACAACTAAGAAAAGAAAATTTGTCAGAATATATATCTGCTTAAAAAATTGATGTACATTTAATTGCGTCAATTGACAAGATTATGTATCAGATTACTAAACTAATGACGGCAAGTTGGAGATCAAAGGTCATCATTGAACTTCCGCCTACAATAAATTTATTTATCTAACTTGTCAAGTGAAATGTTTAAAAAAAAGTATCCGCCAAACCTACTAAACGTTGGCAATATTGAGGGGGCATTCATTGTTCACTGGGGAAACATAATCTCTAGACAACTATAATTACCTCACAACAATATTCAACGATTTTATGATAAAAAAGAATAATCGACATGATTAAGGATTGAGGAATGATGATAAGACATTTGCGATTTCTCGAATGCGGTAAAACATAAAGTTTACATGGTAAAACATTGGGAGTTATTGTTGATCGTGAAGTTGAAAATTAGATAAGAATCAAACTATAATCCCATACGCACACAAAAACAAATTTTGACTGACAAAAAACGATGATGTTGCACGACAGGTTTACAAACTGAAATTTCGCCATGTAATTTGCGGAAGCCTGCAAAATGTCAACTAACCACCGACCAATCAGAATGAATGCATTTGAATCACAACTACCAAACAAGTAACAGGCTACAACGTATCACACAAGCCGAGGCGTTTATTGCCCATGTCGTACACGTTGCAGTATTGTCGAATGAACGTATCGCCTAAAATCCACTGAGGATTAGTGGCACCCTGTCCCGCGATTGCAATAACGCAAGTCGTCTCGTCCGCCTAAAAAAACATAACTTAGTCTCGGTCATCATAGTTTTTGACCACTGGTTGTTCATTTACGTAAGTGATGTAGTTTTTGGCGGTGACCGGGTAATCTTTATTGTTTATCGTAAAAACGATTGGCGCCAAATTGTAGTTGTTGCAGTCAACTACGTACTGAAAAAATGTCATGATTATGTCGCAAAAGCAAAAAAATTTCGAACACAGGTTCATACTCCGTAATCTGGATCTGTGGTCGCGCCGAGTTGCTTGGCAATTTGGTCGATCTGAGCCTGCGGTCCGATAACGAATGATGTACCGGTGTCGGATATGGCTTGCGTGTCAGCGTTTGATCCATCAGCTTTGAAGATAACTGTAGCATCAGAACCGCTGCCAACTGCCACGCTAAAAGAAGTTATAGCTGAAGTCCATTCACAACTGCAGACACAAAAAGTTTATCGTAAGAATGATTTGCATTGTATAGTGGAAAACTTACTATTGAACCGCTTGCACTTTAGAATACAGTCCAATAAGCGAGCTGAAGATGTCCTAAACACGTGATGACCATTTTTTAAAGTGCAAGTTCGGTTCAAAAGTGAGTTTTCCGCCGTACATGCAAATCATTCTTTCGGTAAACTTTTTTTGAATTTGCAAATGTGAATGGACTATAGTAAATTACTGAAACGTACTCTAAGATTCATTACCCTTGCAAGGGAATTTGGTAGTAAGTTGCTGAACTCAGAGCAACCCAGTCGCATTGTGTCGAACAATGCTCGGCGTCGTAGTCGCCTAAAGTCAAATATCCACCGGTGACATTGTTTTTGTCTCCTTCCCTGTAATAACAAACACGGATTGAATTTGAATATAATATCGAAAGTTCACGGTTCATGTAAAGAGAACTTACGGTTGAAGGAAAACGGTGAACCACGGGTTGTCCACTAAGCCTTCGTCGATCATGTTTTGAAATGGAGGTGTTATACGATCTTCTGCCAATGCCGTAAAAGCCATACCGCAAATACCATCCATTGGTTGATCAGTGAAAAATTTTGCCAGGAATGTTGCATCGCCGAATTGTTGTTGCGCAACACAGATGTCTGCCAACTACACAAATACTAATCTCAAGACGAGACTCAACAAGTCAAAACCTGAGTTCATGCCTGACCCACATTTCTAACTCAAATTCAAACCGCATCCCCTTATCAAGCTCTGGAGTGAGATAAAGCTAATCCAATTTCCAATCCTGAACCCGATCCCGATCCCGATCCTGTCCTGATCCCTACCAAGATGTTAATCCTGCTCTCGATCCCAATGCTGATCCAGTCCTGATCTCAATCCTGTTCTGATCGTGATCCTGATCGTGATCGTGATCCTGATTCCGGTCCAATCCCAACCCGAATCCCACCCCAAATCCTAATCCCGATCTTGATCTCGACCTTGATATTGATCCCAATCATGATCCTGATCTATACTTACGCAAACTTTATCCTGAACAATGTACCCTTTGCACGAGCCAGTGCCATATTGAATTGTGAACGGAGTTCCAATTTTCTGATATGTGCTGCTTTTGCTGCCGTCGTAGTGGTGTTTTGCATCTGTAACAAATCCATTAAGCTCGTTGGCTGTAGACTATAGGTGAATTATTACCGCAAGGCCCATCATCGTCCGCAGCTGGTTTCGCCAATATCTTTTTGAAAATGGACGTCGAATCCCCGCAGCAACTGGCTTGGCATTTTATGCTGCACAGGATTCCCTTACACTCCGACCCATCGCCACAGTTGTTGCAGTCGATGCCCGGAATCCACAGGTTCGAACTTCCTGTGTCGATGACAACCTGAAATTCTTGGGGTGGCGTCCCGATGGACACGAAAGCCGTGTACTCGGTCTACAAAACAAAAAAGGTTTGAATATCTCGTCGAAAGCTGATTCAACTTCTCTGCCAACATCCATGAAATCTTCCTCTGGTTCTTGATTTTCGGGCTTGGTATTTGACATCAGTTCCTTATGAAGCCTTTGCTCTTGAAGGTACTCTTGCAAGCGCCCCTCTCGAATAAGCTTTTTTCTAAGCGATTCAATTTTTCTGATGGGCAATCTGAAAAGACATTTCGCCTAGACGAGTTTATGTTTTTAAATTTTCAAGTTTATCGTTACCTGTGACCTAGTGATAATCCGGCAAATATCAAACAAACGATGAGAATCTTCATTTTGAAAGAAACTGTATTGATGAACACTGAACCAAAATCTGGCCTCCAGTCGCTTCAATATAACCAGCAGTTATCAGTTAGACTGGATTAATTGCAAAAAAATGCTTATCAGTTAAGCTTCAAATGTGGCGATTGTCATTGAAAACAAAAAAAAACATAAGCTGTTACCAAGATAAACAACACGGCTAGTGACTAGTTGCGTTTAAAACTGTCATTAAATGACTTAGACTGTCAACAGGCCATTAGCTTATCAATGTTTAGATGTAAACATCGACGTAGATGCCCCAGGTGACAAAAAACAAAGTTGACAAAACAGCTAGCGATCAAATTTGCTTGAAAAATTTGAAATTGATGCGTAAACAAGTGAACATTGCAACCATCGCATGGGGGTTGAACATAAGAAGTCCGTTAAAATTCTATTACTTAAGGCTTAAACTCTCAACTTCTGTACGGAGAGCCAATTATTTAAACTATAATCCTGTCATTAATCGACAATCCGTAATATTAAATACTTAATGCGTTCGTCCTTAATCCTAAATCACTAATCCTTATTAACTAATCCTTAATCGCTAATCCTTAATCACTAATCGCAATCAAATATTTCGAATCCCCTATCCTTTATCAATAATATTTAGCCTTAACCATCATACTCATTAATACTAAATCATTAATACTTAATCACTAATCCCAAATCCATTATCTTTATTCTTTAATTCTTAATCACATATCATTAATCCTAATCCTAATCAGTCCTTAATTGTTAATCGTTAATCGTTAATCCTTATTCCTTTATCCCTAATTCTCAATCACTAATTCTTATTCTAATTCCTTATGTTTACATCACTGCTTCTAATTAGCAGTATGGAATCATCAATAACATCATCATTCGTTATTCCATAACCATTAAAGCTTAATCATTAATCCTAATCTCTAACATCCCAAATACTGAAATTATAAACCACTGCAATTAACCATCAATCAATAATCAAATAGACTACTAAATCCTTGCTTAAAAACTTAATCTACACTGAAAATCGTTACCCCTTTGATTTAATGTGTTAAATTTGAATTGTCAAATATCCTGATCCAAAATGTTAACAAGTTGTAAAAAAGATAAGAAACTCGTGAAAATAATTAAAACTTAATTCAGTGCATGATAATTTGTTGTCAAATCCGAGAGGCATTTTGAAAAGGAGCTCATACGTACAGTATATACTGTAAGCCTCGGAGACAGTTAGCTGAGCCATACTTATCCCATAGAACCACCATTCTATAGAACCATCTACATATTTCTACATATTTTGTAACTAAGCCTCCCCAGATCGGTTGCTGCACTGTTTCAGCCACCCCCTTCCCCTTTACAGCCATCCAGTTAGGGGCTACCTAGTATTGGAATCATTTTTTGACTGGATATTTGTGGTGTGTTTTCAGTTTGTATGTCGAAAAAGCATTCAAACTTTGTGTGTAATAGTAACTTCGATATAGATTATAAAACTTTTTTAATGGTTGTTTGAAAATGCAGCCTAACAACGCTTATCGTAATCACAAATTTATTACCCAGCAAAAATGGTTGCTACCCAAAGCAAACATTGCGCCAGGTTGTTATTCGCCAAAATGTTGCTAAACATCAATGACTTGCAAAAACGGCCCGACTTATTACTCAATGGATCAAAAGTTTACATTGCAAAACGCATGTCATCTTTGCGTGACTGATAACAATATTTGAGCGTGCATTATGTTCAGTTTGAAATTTAATAAATATTCGAATTAGCGAGCAGAGGCTCATTTTAGTAGCAGGCTGCCCGCGAAGTGAACAAAAATGAAAGCCGTCGTGATTCTTTTGGCCCTATTCGGTGCAGCATTAGCTGTGAAACAGTACGATAACTGAATACAAAATCAGAGGTCATCTGCAGGAAGTGTATTGTGGTTTTTGTTTTAGCATTCCCCTCAGAAAAATCAAACCGCTGAGGGAGACGATGATGGCCAATGGCGAATGGGAGGATTACATTAGTGTGAAAAATCGACTGGCTTTAGCTGTCGGCAATGATGAAGAGCCGCTGAAAGATTACACGGACACTGAGTATGTGGGCGAAGTCGACATTGGAACTCCAGCCCAAACATTCTCCGTGGTCATGGACACTGGCAGCGCCAACTTGTGGATTGCGTCGAGCAGTTGTACGAGCGAAAGATCATGCAGTAATCGATGTAAATTCGATTGAAACATCAGAGAAAATGAAGAATTTTTTGTTTTTAGAGGGTAAAGCCGAGTACAACAGCGCCAAAAGTAGCACCTACAAAGCCAACGGCGAAAAGTTTTCCATTCAATACGGCACTGGCTCATGCTCAGGTGTCATAGACACTGACAAGGTGTGCATCGCTGGCATATGCGTCGATGACCAACCATTCGGCGCGGCCACAAGTTTGGCGGCGTTCTTCGCCGGTCAACCGCTGGACGGCATTTGCGGCTTGGGTTTCCAAGCGTTGGCCGTCGATCGAGTCATCCCGCCAGTGTACAACATGATTCAACAAAATCTTTTGGACAATCCATGGTTCACTGTGTGGATGACTGCGTAAGCGCAGGCCATTAACTGGTTATGACCGGCTGTTATACGATTTTTTTGATCTTCAGCGATGGAAATGTTCAAGGCAAAAACGGTGGTCAGATAACTTTGGGCGACTATGACACTGCTCACTGCTCTGCATCTTGCGACTGGGTTCCATTGTCCAGCGCCACTTACTACGAATTTACCCTGGAAGGTTACAAAGTGGGCAAAGCCAATCCGAGAGGCGTCGGCAGTCGAAGCCCGCGAGCGATCGGAGGTGGATCAGCCGCTATTTCCGACACTGGCACATCGTTGATTGCCGGTCCAACGGAAGACATTGACAAAATCTGCACATCACTCGGCGGCAAATCTGCATCCGGCGGAGTTGTAAGAATAAACTTGACATCACCTAAACTCTCTTGTACCCAACAATTTATTCCAGTATTCCATTGCTTGCGACGCCAAAAATCTTCCTGACGTCACTTTCACGATCAACGGTAAAGACTATCCAGTGACTTCGAAGAACTACATCGTACCAAATGGCGCCGGTAAATGCATTTTGGGATTCCAAGGTATGCGTGCGGTTGCTGGTCCAAAATGGATTTTGGGCGACTGCTTCATTCGCGAATATTGTAACGTCTACGACATGGGCAACAAACGTTTGGGCCTGTGCAAGGCGTCCGCTTAGATGAAATGTATTAAAAACATATTTGCAATTGTAGTTTTAATAAAATGTGATTTCTGAACAAACTTGTCTTCAAAAGTTCAAAAAATAAAAAAAATCAAAACAAACAGCTGTTTCGACATCACAGCACAGTAATAGCATTGGTTTTTTGACACTTTTTGGTTACTATGACTTATGCTTGGTCTTAAAAAATAATGAAAATTAAGGAAAAATCTTAATCTTAATTACTCTTAATCCAAAAAGTAAGAAAAATTCTTAAGAAAAATTAGTCTTAATTTAAAACTAAAACTAAATAAGATTCTTAATTAAGAATCATAATTTTTCATACTGACAATTTTTTAAACTTGAATTTTAATAAGTAAAAATCCTTCACAGTTTCATAATTTTAATAACAATGTTCTATTACATCCTTTTCTTATGTACTGCATCACAAAGTGTGTTTGCTGTGTGAAAGTGAAGTATAGGTTGTCCCATATGAAATGTCGGATTTTTCATGAGTCATTTTAGCAGATTTGGTTGGAACACATATAGACTTGTTCAGGGCGTTCAACATATAATTTTATAGAGTAGACTTTGCTCTATCATACCAGTTGTTTAAGTTGTTTACAGGTTTAATTTTTTTTAATTTTTCCATTCGAATTTGATCATGGATAAATGCGATATTCGAGTAATTTTTTTGTATGAGTTCAAGTTAGGGCATAACGCAGCGGAAGCAACCCGAAACATAAATCAAGCGTTTGGTGATGGTATTGTGAATGAGCGTACAACACAGCGTTGGTACAAAAAATTTCGTTTTGGAGATCTGAGTCTCGAAAATGAGGACCGTGGTAAGCCGCCAACAGCTGTTGATGATCAGACTCTGAAGGCGTTGATTGAAGAGGATCCGTGGCAAACGGTACGAGAACTCGCAAGCCAACTTGGTATTGGCAAATCAACCATTCAACGGCATTTGGAGCAAATCGGAAAAGCTAAATCCGACATTTCATATGGGACAACCTAGTATAATGAGATTTTTTTTCATTGCAGTTTATTTTCTATGATTGAAGTAAAGCAAAAAATATTTATGATCAAATATTTCAATATCTAGAGTTGTATCACGATAAGTATGATATGAACTGCCAAAACTGCTTGTTTGATCGAAAATTTAGAAAACTTAAGAAAAATGACTTTTTCTTATTTATTCTTATTTAGTCTTTACTAAGAATAATTCATTTTTCTTATTCTTAATAAATTGTGAATTAAGAAAAAATGTCTTGAACTTAATTTTAATTTTTAAAAATTAAGACATTTTTCTTAGTCTTAATCTTACGAATAAGAAAAAATAAATTCTTAATTAAGACATAGTTTTTTCTTAAGAGAAACAACGCTGCATCGTAACAAAAGTGAATCTTTTGGGTTGATTTCTTGTTTGATTTAAAAACAAAGGTCTTGGCTTGATGTTAAATAATTCATCACAAAGGCAATTATGCACTGTTAGACTGATGGACGCACAACTATAGTGGTCATTAAATCGCATCTTCTAAATTTCTTCATCACCACATTATTAAAGCCGAAAAAATGAATTATTTAAAACTGTATGTTTGTGAACTGTTTAAAATGTAGGTTTTGTTTAGAGCATGAAAATTTAATGCGATATTTAAAGGAAACCATTGTTTTTGAAAACTATTGAAAGATTTTTTGTCCTTGATATTACCTTGCACTCAATAGCCAAAAAACTTTTAGCCTTAAAAAGGATAACTTACTTCTCAAACAATAACTTACAAACATTACGACAAAATTGGAATTGTTTTTTTACAATTGTGGCATCTGTCCATAGTAACTAACAAGTGGAAAGTGCCATACAAATAAACTAAGAGGGGGTCTGATAGTTTAATAAAACGGCCCCTGATCAAGCGAAATACTAAAGTCCATTCACAAATGCATACCCACAAAGATTAGAGTACGAATTATGCGCAAGTACAGCGGAAATACAATTTAGGAACCACTTACACTTTACAAAATGGTTCATCTTGTTTTTTAGATAACTTTAGCATACATAATGGTCCATTTCGTAAAATGTAAGCGGTTCAAAATTGAGATTTCCACCATACTTGCAAATCATTTTTACTGTAATCTTTTTGGGTTTGCAATTGTGAATGGACTCTAAGTTCAAGTCATTCTGGTCGCATGTTACATAAAATTTCCCCTGAAACACTCGAAGGAACACATTGAAGTAAAGTTATGTGTTTTCTTACAACAATTTTACTGTTTTAATTTATTTCAAGAGTTCAATTTCGATGTATTTGAATTTTATCATAGATTTCTTTTGCAGCGTTTGCATCCGAGATATTCTTTGTATTCCCGTCTTTGATTTTTGTGGTTCCTGATGGTTTATTCGTTTTATCATTTGAATTCTGATTGCGATTTATAAACTGTTTCGACAAAGACGCTGATGGCCGCTGTTGCTCCATTCGCATGCCATTTTTCTACAAAGCGTTGTACGATGTGCAAGACGGTGTCCGGTCATTTGGCCGAATCTTTTTGGCCGACAGACATTTGGTCGACGGACATTTGGCCGAACACACAATAGACCGAGTAGAGCGGTTGACCGACTTTTTTATTTAATCTATTTTCCTTG
>JAQGBA010001647.1:0-13185 GCA_034698125.1 Prionchulus punctatus | reverse complement strand
TTACGAATAATTATAAAACGAATACAGTTCGTCCAAAGTTCGATATACAGGCAAGGTCGCGTTGTATTTTTGACATGAGTCGGTTGCATCTTGCCAATCGAGCCTCGGAGTAACCGGGATGTCGTAGCATATTTCAGGGTACGCACTGTCAGACCACCAACCACTCGGACAAGCAGCATTTGCTGAAAAAGCTGATATGATATTTTGTGCTCAGCGTACGTTTCTCTGCAATTAAAGATCTTACTTCTCGTGACAAATGCTGCAAAATATAAGATTCTGAGAAATCGTACAGCCATTGTACATCACCCAGTTAAATCAACACCTAGTGAAAAATAATGTGAGAGACCTAATAATTTGGAGTTCATAGCTACTTTTTTGTTTGCAAATTGTTGTCAAATTATACAATACAGATATTGATAAAATTATTTTACTCAATTCCTAGGTTACCATAAATAAGTTAAGGTTCTGAAAAACATAAATACATAAATAATTTCATAACTATTGGTGGTTTCGAATTCTACAAATACCATGTCCGTAACAAAAATACAGTGGAAGTTGATAGGAGGGGGTCGTACTGTAAATGCTGGTCTAACGGTACCATTCCCATATGTAACTCTGCCAGTGCACTTTTAAATACAACACAATAGTTGCTTACCGAGCACCAGCACTTTTAAATACAACACAATAGTTGCTTACCGAGACACCAGCTCAAGTTATCAGAAACTATACTGACAATAGTTCCTTCCTTCTTACATGCAAATCATTAATACAGTAATCTTTTAGTTTGCAGAGGGAATGAACTTATAATATTGAAAGTGTTGCTCACTTTACAATTCAAGCAGAGAAATGATATTCAGTTGGAAAAAGGAAACAAGCATACCGATAAACGAGAAGAAAATGAAAAAAGCGAAGCGCCAATCAATTAGATTTCGAATTTCAAGAGTGAATAAAAGCAGTTTCCAGAAAAATCAACCAACCGAAGTCGACGCCTAAAGCCGAAAACGGACAACAAAGTAACGCACCAAGTCCACATTTAAAAGCGAAAGAGACAAAAATCGTAGACGGTCAAGAAAATAAAACTGCGAAAACAAATTTAAAATCGAAGAATGAAATTGAACCTAAATCGATGAAAAGTAAATCATCGAAAATTCATCAAAAACTTTCAAAGAAACTCCGCCAAAATCTCCAGAAATGAAATCCGCCGACGAACCGAAATCGAATGAAATCGTACAGCCTTCGAAGATCGCAAAGTCGCCAGCGAGCAGCAGAGTGCGAAAGAAGTCAAAGAAGGCCATCGAACAGCCATCAACCGCTGCAAATTCGGATGTCAAAAATTCGGAACAAGTCAACGCAAAATCGCCACCAGTAAACGTGAATAAAAATATTCCAATGGTTGAACATCACAAGATAGCCGATATCATCTCGTATTTTTGCAAAAATTAGAAGCTGCGTACACAGCGAATTTCCATGGTTCGATGAATTTCCCGAATGTTTACATTTGTCTGACGAATTTCGTCATGGGCTCGAAGATGAAACACCCGTTTATGAAAAGTCACGAAGATTGGTTGCACATGTACGCAGCGCTGCAAGACAAGCTTTCCGATTTACCGTTGTTGCAAAAAACGAATTCGCTGTGGGAAGTTTTGACTTTCTTGATGTACGACGACGATGGACAGCTCGATCTTGAGGAACACGAACACGCTGAGAATTCGACTGCTGACATCGACAGCGTTCAGCGATACTTGATGGAAAGTTTTCAAACGATGTCATTTCGGCGGAAAAAAGATGAATTCGTCGGTCTGCAGCAAAAGGGGCGTATCTGCACTTTTTTCCGATATGGAGATACACATGCCAGCACGTAGAGCTCGACGAATTCTCGTTCTGCAAAAAAGGTGTATCTGTAGCTCCAATATTGATTTTTTGACAGCTTTTGCAAAACGCACAATGCATTATAACCTGTATGCAAAACGGGCGCATCTGACAGTTAAGAAAAAATTCGCACACAATTATCCTGTTTATAATTTTATGCAAAAAAAGGTGCATCTGGCGAGTCATTGCAAATACACATCGATTTTGTGCTCTATGCTTCTGTAGCGAATATATTTGCTGAATGTGAATACGTTTACATTATTCATGCATGAGTCACAACCTTCTGGAACATTCCGGAACATGCATGAGCCATAGCCTTCTGGAACATTCCAGAACATTCAAGAGTCATAACCTTCTGGAACGTTCCATGGCAGTATAAAAGGAGGGCCATTTTCTGTGCTGGGCCAAAATCAAAAAATTGACTCAAATATATCTCGAACTTATTGTTAGTTAAAATATCGGCTAAAAGTCGTGCTTTATCGGCTTCAACACTTCAAGGATTTATGCAAGAATTAGCGAAAAACGATTTCCGAATCAAATTTCGTTTAAATACGATTACAACGATCAATAATTTATGGTTCTAAAAGTATCGTCGCATATGATTACGACGCCCCAAGCTTATCACTCGCCCTTGCCCATTTCGAAACCCAAGAAAAAAGATTTGATGGATGTTTGCAAAAATGGAGTGATTCCAGATAAGCCAGTTTTATGAATAGAGTATACCTAAAGAAAGCTGTGAGTTTCCATTTTCTTATAGATCAATACAAACAATTTTACGAAAATTTGCCAACTTCAAACGAAGTGCCAGATGTTTTGGATGAAAGTGACATTGATGACATTAGTGAACCTGGATATTAGGGGATAAACAGTTTGTAGTTGGTCATCGTGAAGGATTTTTTTCTCTGTTTCCATGTCATCAAAGACTAAAATGGCTTTTTAGAAAAAGTTTTCTTTCAATTGATTTCTTCATTTTTATTTTCATTTTTGTAGCTGTCATTGTTTAGATTTTTTAGCATATGCTTGGAACGATCGAAATTTGTTCGATGGAATTTATGTTTATGTTCAAGAAAAATTAAGCGCCGCTGGAACGAATAAAATGCTTGCTAAATCTGGTAGCCTCACGCAAGTCAATATTCAACGCAGAACAAAAAATTTAAACTTCGAATTAATCGGTCATCAGTGTTACGACAAACGCGTTTACAAGAAAAAAGCCGACTTTCAACGTATCGAAATCATGAATGGCAACTACTATCGAAGTCTCTGCGTAATGGATTGCATTCAAAAATTCGTTTTCCGCCAATGTCGCTGTTTGATATTGGTTCATAAATCGTTCATCATGCCAATTATATTGGAGAAGTACGAAAATCTTGTTTTTTGCGATGAACAATCGTTGATCGATGTGTTTACAAGCGACTGAAATTAGCGAAGTACAAGTCGCAAGTGAAATCGTGCAGCGAAAATTGTTTGAATCCTTGCAAGAGCAGCCACTACTACATGTTTCAAAGTCGATTGCGACTATCGCGAAATGTTGCAAAGACCAACAGAAAAATGCGAAATGATCTAATCGAATTGGACGTTTCTTTTTCTGACTGGGATAGCATTACAGTCAGCCACGAAAGAACAATCAGTTTAGATTCGTTCGCCAGTACGTTTGGTGGTCAGTGCAGTTTGTGGTTCGGAATGAGTTTGCTCACTGTTCTCCAAGCGTTTATTATGATTTTATGATTATCAGATATCAAATTAACATGTATTTCTACAACAAGCAACGGATTATTTATCAGCTTGAACTTGATGCACAGCAACACTGTCTAGAAATTTACTGTTGACAAACAACATACCACAATAGTAAATGGACTAACGTTGAGCAAAAAACGATACATAAATTTAACAGTTCTGAATTACAAACAACAAACAATTTTCTTAAGATTTATTTGTAGCTGGTGAAGTTGATTTAATAGACACGTTACTAAACTGGGTTACATCCAGCGATTCATTTGCTTCATCCTTTTTCGCTGGGGATGCTTTAGCTGGAGAACGACTGCTTGTTTTCTTTGGTTCTGAAACGATAAGTGACTTGTTCTTTTGCACCATGGCTGCTTTCGACGGAGAAACACCATTTTTTTCTTCCTATCTGAAACAAAGAATGAATGTTTCAATGACTTGCTTGCGTTGACAGCTAAAAAGTTAAATGCTACGACTTACAGGTTATCAACACGTTGCTTTTCTTCACTTTTTTTAACTCTTTTCGTTTGCCAACTCCTTCGGTTTGGATTTCTTAAACTCAATGGGTTTGACTTTTTCAACTTTCTTGGACATAATTGTTTGAGACGTTTTCGATTCATTGGTTTTATTAGGACGTTTTACAATTAGCGATCCAGCGGTTGATTTAGCCGGTAATTCAAACGACTTTCTTTTTTCTTCAATTGACGATTTCACGGCTGATTTAGCAGATAATATCAACGACTTTACTCTCTTGTTTTGCTCTGATGTTTCAGTAAATAGTTTTAACGATTTGCTTATCTTTATTACAAGTTTACAAGTTTATCTTTTACTACCCAATCACCTAAATAGAAATCAATTTTAAAAATTTCTCGTTCAGATTTGTTGCAACTTACGTTCGATTTGGCGTATGCGAATGAAATTTATTGCAACGAAGAAAACGATGACGATAGTTAAAAAGATTATAACGACAGCACCGACTGGCCCGTAAATTGATTTCGGATCAACTAAAGAAGAAATCGTCGATTTTGGCTGAAAACGATCAATTGATTTGATTTTTCGAAAACCTACTATAGTACTGTGTGGTGAACGCGAAGGAACGAAAGTCGGTATTTCCGCGTTGTCATATGTTGTTTTTCGTATTCGGACAAACAGCCGATATCGGCCGACCGTATTCAGTTGATCGGAAGTTGTGGAATAGCAGCGAATCATCTTCGTATAAAAGCACTTGCGCAAGAAGCGGCCCATAGTTCCTCGTTTCATCGAAATAACAACCTTTTCGTATTCCATCACCCCAATCGACGCATGCGAAATAAAAATTGATAATCGAGCTGTCAAATTTGCTTGCGAACTGCTCTAACATACAAATATCGTTTTCACATTAAGGCTCTATATTCGGATTGCATTCCATCAACAGTGCATGGACATTTGTTCGGCGCGTCCTCTACTATATGCGAACTTTGATTTCTCGGATGTTTACGAAAGCGGTCGATGTTTTCATGCATATCGGCTAAACAATTGTCTGTTCTACATTCGAACTCGACCAAAATATGATCTTTGGTGAACGCGGATATCGTTCGTCGTGATTCGAAATTGGCGCTGAAAGTAAATAGGCAGTTAGTGGGCAATAATGCTGATCGACTTTATCGAACTTACTCGCTTACTGTAGTACAGCCTTCGGCTACAAATAATTCTAATTCAGTCCGCAAGTGAGCCATACGCACGTAGCATACTCCATTTTTTGTTCCATCAGCGAATGAGCAAGTTCCGATTTTATTGTTGACTTGACTATAGTTTCACTGGCCTTCGTTACATCGGCAGCTTTTCGGCGACAGATAGGATACAGCGACGCTGCCTTTAGCTTGCAGACTTGGCGGTTTGAATTCGTACATCCAAGGGCACAGGTAATTGTAAATTGTTTGCAAGCTTTCTCCACGAAGTTCATTGTTGCAATTGTCGGCGTACATACGTTGAAAAGAGTGGAAACTAAATATCGAATGGATATCTTGCGGATTATACGACAAGTTGAATCGTAAAATCGACTTGGATGTTGAATCAGTCGAACATATCTGACGGCGTCCATCGCGAATTTCGCACTTTTTGCAAGGTTTTCTTGGACTTGGCGACGTTGTTGATAGGCAGGACAGGATGTGGACCACAGCTTTCGAAGGGAATTTTTCTCTAGACAATTTTTTTCGAAAGGATGCATATCATTATTGCATTCCCCTCGTTTCGGCATACTGTATTGACGTAAACTGTATCTTTTTCGACAGTGACGCCATCTTCTTTTTGATTAACATTTTTGCTCGTTTCTTTAACGCACTGCTGTCGGTGTACGGACATCGGAATTTATATCGTTGCATGAGCACGAATTTAGTTGGTCACTGTACTCGAAAAATTGATCTAAACACAAAGTTTTTATGTTTTGTTAATCAAAATCAACCACTGTCTAAAAAAAGCACTTATTTAAAATTGGAGATTCCAAACTTGACAGAAAAAATTCAAAGTTTCCAGCACTACAAAAGTCGCTGTCTCTACAAGCGGCTTGCACCGACATATTTCCATCGAAGTCCAAGTAGAATAATGCATAGCGAAACAGATTATCGGGCAAATTCTTGTAATTGTCAATGTCTTTTAGGTTTTTCGTCGAAAATTTCCACGAAAGTTCTTTTTGATTGAAAACATACGAATTAAAGCAGAATTCATTACTTGTCGCATTGATTAAACAGTAAGTCTGATTCCGAAATCGATTCGTCGCAACTTCCGTTTTTTCCTCGCAAGAGCACATGGAAACAGTTTGGGCTAGTGATATTTCCGGCATAATTGTTGTTTGAGCAAATTTTTCGTTTTTTTCTGCGCATGACAATCCACAGTAGACATCGACTTCGAGAAATAATTCGTTTGCTGATCGCCAAAAATATTCTTCCATCCAATCAGCGCCACTGATTTCTTTTTTCGGTGATATCGTTGAAAATGTTCGTTTTGTACAACTGGCGAACATCAACGACATATTCGTTTTCGTGATTCGATCACGTTCTACGCAGTACGCTTTTTCGTATGTTGAGTTGATTTTGCAATCGCCATTTGGCCGCAATTTTCGCTATTTCTGCATCGGCAATAAATTTCAACGGAATTAACTCATATTACTTACTCGTTTGATTAATACAAAAACAAAAATTAAGTAGAAAACAGTGACCAAAATGGCCATTTTTTAAAAATATCAACCGTCCACTTCGACCGACTGTTAGTAAACTAAAAAGTGTCACGTGAAATCAAAAAGTGTCCAATCAGATTCTCCGTCGTGCGTGTTTCATGTAAGCGGAGTTACAACATCTTGCAGATCATTTTTCCTAGTTTGACGAAAAAGAGTTGTTTTTTAAAACTTTCGACGTTTCAAAAACCTTCATCCTCAAGCACTAAATAACATTGAATTGTGGCTTGGCAATACTAAATTTTTGTTTTTTCTGTAATAGTTTTGAAATCACAACGAGTTTTTTAGCCACTAATCATTTTCCGTTTTACAGTTCAAAATCCAACTTCCGAGTCACGCTTGCCATTTTAAATTTGCTTATTTCATTTTCTGGCTCGTTACGTTGGTATGCCGACCATTTTTTTTAAATTTAGAACTTGTTTTTGCATCCGTTTTTATGTTTCATTCTTCGAACAGTAAATATTTCAATATCATCCTATACGTTGTCTTTATCTCAACTTCTAAATGGGCCCATTAATACTGGTTTCGGTTTCGACATCAAAGGAAAACAGTTTGACAGACCTGTAGAAGGCACAGGTAAAAGGCGCAATATAAATGCACTGGCTTGCCATTTATCTTACTATTCATCGTCACAGCCCCTCAAAGGAAGAGCAGGTACAGTAATCCGTCAAACGTCAGATGAACACACTTTCGGTTGTTGGTCAAGCATAAATAAACATGAAAATTATGATTGCGACCATTGTGGTCCTGCTGGAAGTGCTGTTCTTGTCGATAGCAGGTTGGTGAAGTTTCTCCATAGTTCTCATATTCAACTAGTGAAGTATTGCAAAATGATTACCGGAAGCAGAATTTGCTTGTTATGGTTCATAATTAAGCATATATTGTGCTTGCCATTTCGTTTTGATTTCCTCTGAGCTGATTTGTTATTTTGTCAACTTTTAGCTGACGATTTTGACAGACGTCGGAATAAAAGAGACGATGGCTCTTACATGTCCGATTCGGGCGGACCGGTCGCCCAGGTATCGAAAAAAGAGGCAACTCAAAAATCGGAATTCGAAGATATCCCCGGCATTGAAGCGCTGAGTTTCGATCCCTGCGAGAAGAAAGCCACAAAGCTTTCATCGAAGAAAAACAAAGGAGGTAAATAAAATCGTGTGAAATCTAAACGTGCTTTCCTTTTACAGAAATAAAATCGATATCTTGTTTTTAGGGAAAGGAAAAAAGAAGAATGGTAAAGAAGGTCTGACGCGAATGAAAAAACCGAAATTAGGAAAAGGAGGTTTAGGAAAAAAAGGTTTAGGAAAAAAAGGTTTAGGAAAAAAAGGAAAGGACGGATCTAGCGGAGGACCCAGTGATAAAGAGGTCAAAGAAGAATTCGATAAATTCATGCAAGAGCACGGCAAGTCGTACAGCAATCCAGCCGAACAAGCGAAAGCCATGAAGACGTTCGGCGACAATCTGGCGAAGATGCAAAAAATGATGTCGTCGCGGAAATCGGTCTACGACGCGTCGTTTTCAATGACGAAACATGCCGACATTTCATTCATAGAATTCCTAACGAAAATGGGCGGATATTTGCCCGATATAAATTTCCCGCCCATCTCTTTGGATCCGTCGGCTCTAACGGCGAAACACGACTGTCAGTTCGTTCATTGGCAAAAGTACGGAGTCATACCCGACGTTCGCATGCAAGATAATTGCGGATCATGCTACGCTCACACGGCCGTCGATTTGATTGCGGCTCAATATCAAATCGACAAAAAGGAATGGGACACCAATGTGAAGCTAGCCACGCAATATTTAGTCGATTGCATGGGCGATCCGAACGCATTCGGTTGCAAGGGTGGTAGATCGACCGACATGCTGAACTATTTGGCTTCTTGCGACGATTGCGCCATACCATTGGAAGAGAACTATCCATACGAGGATAAGAAGGGCAACTGTAAGAAAGGCGGCGATGCCCCGGACATTAAAGTAAGTTGCTCGTGAGTGCTCGTTAGCCAACGGGGCGAGGCACTAGACACGACTTGACTTTTGATGCCCGCAATTTCTTCAGGTTAAATGGGCTTACTCGTTCGACATTAGTGGCCCTATGGAAATGCAGTTAATGGCGGCACTTTTGCAGCACGGTCCAGTCATTGCTATAGTTGGTGTCACAGAAGGCTGGCAAATGTACAATGGCACTGGAGTATTTAAATTCTACCAGTGCACATTGAAACAAGCTCACGCGGTTTTAGTCACTGGCTACAATTACACAAGTTGTGTGAAAACGTATTTTATCAAGAATAGCTGGGGAGAAGATTGGGGCGGTCGAGGTGCAATTAAGCTCGAAGCCGGAAAGAACACTTGCAACATCGCCAAAACTGTAATTGCTGTCTGCATGGCTGACGATTGTCCAAAAAGCAAATCCGAATACCTCAGTTACATCCTAACTCATCCTAATTATCCAGATTGTGTTGGATCAGCTACATGATCCGTTTTAAACCTCTGTGTAAAATTTGATTTATACTTGTACTCTTTAACACGACTTCGTGAAATCGGGTATAATAAATAAACTGTCTTTTCGTTCTAATTCTGCAGAATGTATTTCTAAAAATGGACAGGTTGCCGTTTCTGACGCACAGAAAACTGGAAGCGTGAGCGTTTGGCGTTTGAAGCGTTTGGCGTGAGAACAAGAAAGGGACAAAACTATTAAAAGGGGCTGGGATCAGTAATGTTTCTTTTTTCATTCTAGCCTACTGAAATTATCTCATTTGTCAGTGATGGATGGCTCAATTTTCAGATGCAGTAACGAAATGCCAAATTGTATCGCAACTCGCAATTCTGTGACAATTTAACATAAGTAGGCGATGAATAAAATGTCAGGCGATTTCCATTTCTAGCAAATAGTTTAAACTTGCAAGAAGTTTATCGTTTTGTCATTAGGCTTTTTTTTGTTTACGTCAGCAATCATGTTTTCCAATTGACAAGTTCATAAATTTTTTTACTTCAATACAAAAAAGCAAATTAATATTGAAAAACCTCAATCGCTCACTAACAAGATCTCATTTCAAAAAACAATTCAGACAACTTAATTTGATTTAATTTCGTATAATCCAGTCCATCTTTCTCCCAATCCAGCGGCGCTTCTGATGATGAATCACATTGCGTTAAAATCGACTGAAACATATTATGAACGAGTTGATAATCGACCAACGATTCGAATTTTAATTGTCGCAAGTATTGATAGCAAGTTAAATACTCTTGCTCCACGTTTTCTAGCCATCTATCGACGATTATACGCTTTTTAATTAGTTCGACGATTTCGTCCTGCCGATATTTTTTCTTAACCAGGGCAATGTTCCGCATCGTAAATGCATAAGAGCACAAAACAGCGACCAGAGATCGTCCCTCGGCGAGTGATCGTAACGACTGTGCATGTACACGAATATGTAAGGTCTCGTGCCTCGAATCGGCGCCCAAGTTCTCTGAGGTAGTAGAATTCCATTTTCTTTATACAATCTTGCGAAACCGAAATCGACGAAATAAATGCAATGTTTCTTCGGATTTAATCCAACCATGATATTCGACGGTTTGACGTCGCGATGCAGAAAATCCGGCTTTATGAATTTGTTCAAAAGTTTCAAGCGATTGCATTGCTATTACGGCGCAGGTTGGGGGCGATAATTTGTTTTCCGGACACAGTTCGGCCACTTTTAATAAATCGGGTCCGAATAAAGTCATGACGATATATTTGCTGATATCGGCCTCGACGCGAAATATTCCTCGGTCCAGGTCCTGCATTGTGTCCCAAAACCCGAACCCAACCCGAACCCAACCCGGGTTTAGGGTTTTTGGGTCGGGTTTGGGTTGAAGATTTTTGGGCCGGGTTGGGTCGGGTTGGGTTCACTTTTTGGCGAAACCCGAAAAAAACCCGAAAACCCAAAACAGCTTTTTTTGTTTGACCTTTCGAACGAGGGTGGATTACTGTAAAAATGTATTAGAGCACTTTAGCTAAAGGTAAAACAAGTTTTGGAAAATTTGAATTTTTTTCATATTTTCGGGTTTTCGGGTTGGGTTTGGGTTAGGGTCATTTGGGTTTAGGTTTGATTTTGAAAACGGGTTTCGGGTCGGGTTGGGTTTGGGTTTGGTAAGGCGAATCTCGGGTTGGGTTTGGGTTCAATTTCGAACCCAATGCAGGACCTGGTCCTCGGTTCACCAATTCGGGCGAATGTTCGGCCGTTAGCTTACGGGCTTGTTTTATAAAGTGATATTCGTGCGCCAATCGTCCAACATCTTTTTCGAAAATCGAAGTTTTTCAATTTTAATAGCGTACCTTTGATCAGAATTATTGAGGTCTGTAACCATACAAACGCAGCCGAATCCGCCTTCGTCGATGAAACGCTCGATTTTCCACCACTCCTTGATTATTTTTAGCTTTTTCCAATCAAAAATTGATTCCTCTTGATTTACTTTGCTGAAATCGCAGCCCATTTTAACCAAAATAATAAATAAAAGAGAATTTTTAAACAATCGAATTATAAAATAAAGTTATTAACAATAAGAAGAAATTTTCCTTTTTTCTCACAACCTCAATTTTGGTACAACAGTTTAAACTAAAAACAAATTTATCAGCATACTTCAAATAAACAAGAATTTTAGTCTTGCAGCGACTTTGAATTCATGAACTCTCATAAAAAATACTTTTCGTACGATTTTTAATTTAAATTTAAAACAATAGCAGAACAGACTTATATTTCCCTGAGCAATTTGTAAAGTACACGTTTATCAAATTTATAGTAAAGAATTTGTGGAATGTGTTTCGACAAAAGCAGTGACGCCATTGTTTAATCTCTCAGTTCTTGATCTAATTAGTGCGTCTGCGTTGTCAGCACTTTCATGGCGTACGAAATCAAATCGCTGTTAACGTCTTGAACTTCGTAAACTTTTCCCCAGTAGCCTTCACCCAACAGTTTCAACGTTTTCCAGCTACTTTAATTTAAGTTTTCGCGATCGTTTTTATCTTTGTCTTCAGCTCCATGCTGATCATTTTCGACTATTTTAGTGTTAAGCAATTTTCGTCCTACCAGTTTTCGCTCTTTCTGTTTATCGTTTTTTTGTTACAGGTTTTACCCATCAATTAGTGGAATATAAGTAAAAAGTAGTAAGGATTATAACAGTTTTCATAACAAGTGAAACGACTTTACGACGGAAAAATGGAAAATATTGTAAATTTGTATTTTAATATAAACGAAGCTTTCCCTGGACCCTTTTCTTTCCCTTTCTGTAACAATATTTAATTATTTCTTAGCAATCGCAGCTTCCATTAATTAGTAGAGAACAGTAGAATTTGTATTTGTGAATGCATGATTTCGTGAAAAGATAAGGAATTTGTCGAAAACTAAATGTGCCTAAACAAGATAAAAAATATAAAATTGTGAAATGTACTGAATAATTTTATGAATCTTTGTTTTTTCGATTTAATGGTGACAAATTAATTAAAATGGTTTCGGTACAGAGGATAAAACATGCAAACAATTATTATTTTTGTGAAAAATTAACACAATTTAAACTACATCATTTTTTAGCAATGGCTCGTATTAGTTTCGACGTTTGGCTTTGACGATCTTCTTTGTCATTCACGAAATAACTTTGTCACTGCATGTTTATCTAATTTGTGGTAATATTCGTCACCTTTTTCCCAATCCAAAGGTGAATCTACATTTCGACTGATATTTAACTCTTAAATACTGGTCACTGGAAGGAGTTAGCTGAGAGAGGGAAGATGCGTTGAGGACCAGAACACATATCCGTCGCTTAGCTGTGAGGGAAGATGCGTTTCGTTTGATGCATGCAAGCTTCTTCGTAAATTCACAAATCAAAACCTCTAATGATGACGGTCGCTCTAAAAATTTTTCGCAAATTGCTAAAGCAGACGCTGCGAACAATATAACGTTACATTCGTTTTTCTCCGGAGGAGCCACTATAGCAGCTCTGACGGGATGTCCTGTTGGGTCATAAAATCGCTCGGCAATTGGAATTTTTCTTTCATCATCTATGATCTCATTCATTCAGTTACATGTGTAACGAAGATAGGCGTCAGATTTCCAATTGCCGAGCGATTTTATGACCCAACAGGACATCCCGTCAGAGCTGCCATAGTGGCTCCTCCGGAGCAAAACGAATGTAACATTATATTGTTCACAGCGTCTGCTTTAGCAATTTGCAAACAATTTTTTGAGCGACCGTCGTCGTTAGAGGTCTTGATTTGTGAATTTACAAAGGAGCAGATGGAATCGGTGTCCCTTTAAAGTACGCAACGTAGTTTAGTAGGGTAAAGCGCCCTTATTCGGACCCCTTCCTAATTCGGACCCTGTGCGCAGCCCTCCCTACCTTCCTTCGCGTTT
>JAQGBA010001646.1:0-13189 GCA_034698125.1 Prionchulus punctatus | reverse complement strand
ACATATAGTAAAATATTGCCAGAGAGTAAAAGAGTAATAGGGAACGAATTTGACAGGGTATGAATTGTCCACAGGTACGAATTGTTCAGGTATGAATTGCTGGGTACAAATTGTCCGTAAACCATAAAAACCTGGTTAACATGAACCTTGATAATGCAAACCACATGGATAATGTGAATGAGTCCTAAAGTCCTTATACGATGAAACTCTGCTTAACACGAACGCTATATGCAAATTTAGTCAAAAATAGTACAAATTTGAAACTGTTGATTTATTTTTTGATATGTTCTAATGTGAGTACGGTGACAGTAAAAATTAAAATTCTGTAGACAGCTGTATAATTTGCTTGGTATGAAAATGGTGAGCGATAAAAAACAAATATCAATAAATTTAGCGAAAAAGCTGCAAATTTTAAATGATGTCCGATGGAGGTATTCCTTATTCTGAAATAGCTAAGAAATTTCGAATTAAATCGAAGAGTACAATCGCCGAGATTATTAAAAAATGTGAATGTATCAAAGATTCTAATGCAAATCCTGGCGCTAAACGATTATGACCTGGAAAGTATCCTGAACTCGAAGAAGCTTCGTTAGAGTAGATTAAAATTCAACAGTCACATTTAATACCAATATTAGGACCATTGGTTCTTGAAAAAGCTAAACAGTTAGCTGACCGATTTCAATTCCAAGATTTCAAATCCAGTGAAGGTTGGCTCGTTGGTTTTAAAAAACGCAACAATATTGTATTCCGTACCATTGTTGGTGAACGATCGACTGTTACTGAGACTGAAGTGAATTTGTGGTTTGATCAGGTTCCGCCGAAAGTATCGAAAGATTATCATCCAAATGATATTAACTACTCGGTCGAAACTGGCTCGTTCTATCGCCTAGTTCCAAACAAAACACTGCCATTAAAAGGTGATAAGTGCACAGGTGGGAAACTGCATGAAGAAAGATTAACTGTTTTGCTCAGAGCTAATTTTAGTGGTACTCATAAGCTTACGCTGCTTGTGTTTGGTAAATTTTTGCGACGACGCTGTTTCGAGAAGGTCCGAACTTTACCAGCGACTTATCGAGCGAATCTTAAAGCTTGGATGACGTCGGGACTTCGGTCTCAATATCTCCGAGACCAAAACAAAAAATTCAAACAACAGAAAAACATGTCTCGTTCATCATCAATAATTGTCCTGCTCATTCGGAAGGTCAGGGTTTGACATATATAAAAGTGATATATCTCCCACCCAACGCTACGTCTGCAACACAACCAATGGATCATGAGTTACTAGTAATTTTAAGGTTCATTCGTTTATTCGTTTGTTCAAATTCTACTCCGAAAAATGATAAGTTTCATTGATAATGGACAAGAATTTTAACTGGACGTATTAAAAGGTCTTTTTTCACATGAAAAGCTTGGAGTTTAGTCACAGAAAAAACAGTAAACCATTGTTTTATCAAGGCCGGTTTTAAGCCAATTAACAATGATCATGATACCAAACCAATGTCAATCGAAAACGAATTTGATTTTCAGTTGTTTGGCGTATTTGGGATATTTTGCTATCAAACGGCTCAATTCATTCTGACATCGATTTGGAAGCTTTTTTGAATGTCGACGAATGTCTCTATTGATGAATGATACTCCAAAGGATAATGGTATTGTCTTAAACGTATTTAAAAAGAGAAAGAATACAGATGAATCCGTTCCAACGGATAAAAGCAACAAAGAGGAAGAAGATGACAGTGTCGAATTGATAATACCATCAACGAAAGAAGTGTCAAATGCATTAGATGTTTTACAGAGATTTATCAGTTCTAAAATGAACTCGGAAGAAGTTCTCACTCAGTTGAATGAACTTGACAATGAAATCAGTTTATTGAGTTTGCCGAATATAAAGCAATCTAAAGTAACCAATTTCTTTATGAAACGTAATTAAATTTCAATGCCTTATCATTACATAACAAGTGAATACAAATGATGCAATATTTGGAACAGAGTACCTACCTATATGTACATGTTATACTGTATTTCACGTTTCAAAATGCATAAAATCTGGATAATGCAAACCCTTGAATCCCTTGAATGCATAAATCGCTGGAAACACGAACCTCATTAAAAAGAACCACTGGATAACGCGAACGATTTGGTCAGTCTCCTGACCATTCGTGTTAACCATAGTTGACTGCACTTTGCATTCCAATTCGATCAGCTGAAAGATTTCTGTCGATAACCATTCCTTGTTGTTGCTTGGACAACGGTGTAAGGTTAACATTACTTTTTGCGATACAGTTTTCAAATTGTGCCATTCTAATGTTGAATATCTTATTTTCATGTAAGCGAATCGCTGAACATAAATTAGCAGGTTTATCTTCTTCCATTGGCTATGTAACTATCAGTAAATAATGGTCTGAATGAGAAGTTGTACCATGAAGCACTCGTTCACCATTTGAATTTAGATGTGACAAGTTACATTTACCATTGCTACCAGCCATTTTTATGCCATTCCCAACGTGACAGTTAAAAGCACTGACGAGGGAACCTCACGGGGTGCCACCTCCGGTTTTAAGAAATCCAATGGTCAGCGAAAACAGAAATAAAAAGTAATCCTTTTAGATTTTTAACTCGCAACTGTTCCTACAAGCAACCACCACCTGCCCGATGGCTGCAAATCGTCAAACCGGTTCAACGCGTTTCGACTCCGAGACCTACAGTAACCCAGGAGGCGATCGATCAACCTGGTCCATCGAGTATAGTTAAGTTGCGAAATTCAACAGACGTATTTTCGCAAGCTCACAACTGAGCTTCAGCTATTGACAGGCATTTCGATTCGAGCGAAGAATCCTCCGACGAGACACTTGTGTCTAATTCAATCAACGTATTTTCCGATGCTGTTGATCGAACTATAGTTCGCCGATTAGACTTCATCGGTTCATCGAGCAGCTAGAGCGACGAGCAGCAACCAGACGCGCGAAACGTGATGCAACGAATCGAGCAGTTGTTGGCCAATGCACTCAATGCTTCAACCGAAGCCACAAGAGAAGTTTGGCTCCTGTACGGACAACGTCCCGTGACGAATATCGCTGGTAACAGCCTGCAACCGTTTTCGGGTGACGGAGAAATCAATTGGACAGATTGGCAATGACAGTTTAATCGTCACGCAATATTGGCCGCCGCCGACACCTTAGAAAGGAAAGTCGCGTTTCTATCGACTCTAGTTAAAGGCGCCGTGTTTGCATTTTTCCTCGAATTAGAACAACGGGTTCCCGCTTTGGCAAATTGGCAAGAATGGAACGATCAGTTCACAGAAAGGTTCCCGGACAACCAACATGTCGAAATTAAAACCGAACAGTTGGTCGCACGTTTCACAGATGGACGGGGCGCCAAGATAACGATTTCATCAAAAACCATTTCGTTTCCAACTTACATCTGAGTATCAAACGATGGGTGCAAAATGCGGAAAGTCGAAATTTCGAAGCAGCGGTCATTGAAGCTGAGAAACAGGAGCTGCACGAGACACAAAATGGAACGGGTTACGTCCTTTTACCTGGCAATGTGGCTCTCGTTAATGCCAGCAGTTTAGCCAATGTGGCGCCGGAATCGATTACAAATCTCACTGGCCAGTTAGGAAATTTATTGCTCAGCACGCAACCATTCGGTCAGTCGCAAACATATGGTCCAACGCAGTCATTCAGTCAATGGCAAACATTCAGTCAAAATCGCGGAGGTATCAATGGTGGCAGTCGAAGGCGGCAATATTCGCAGTGCAATGACAGACAAAACGATAATTACAATTCAAACAATGGCTACAGGCAAAACTACGGGGGTTATGGTAGAAACTATAACGATGGTCGGTCTGTGCAATTCGATTCATCGATCGGGGGACGTGGTCAAGCGCAAGGAGGTTCATTTCAACTACAAACGGGCCCTCAAAGATATGACAACAATTCTAGTTGTACAATGGATCAATCTTACGCTGGCAACGCCATGTGTTCATACTGTAACCGAGTGGTCACCATTTCCTTCAATGCCAGTTCAGGGAAGAGGCGGCCAGAGGAAGAGAACAAAATTACGCAGAATACAACGAAAATCGATTGGCTCCGGGTAACAATCAACAAACTTTCAACCGCGGAACCCGAAACATAAAATAAAATAAATGCCATAAAATTGTATTATTATTTTGCCATTAATAAAGCTTCGAATTCGCACTCACCGCAGCACCTCCATCACATAGCGATTACAAAGGGAACAAGCTACAAGTTACAAGCATATGCTGTTGCATATAACTATGAGTAACAAGATGGCTTGAAATAGGTTTGTTTTACCAAGGGACCCATTTGGCCACCCACCTCTCAAAGGCAAAGGTATTATTTGCCACAGACACGCCCAGTGTAATTGATAATCGGCTGAATTGTATAAGAGCGGGTGCACTTATTTTGAGATTTGATGGTGATGGCTGTGATCTTTTTTCCCTTGTCAGAGAGTATTCTTGTTGGATGAAACTCATATGTATATCCACTCTGGTCCGAATTGAATATCTGATGTTGGGGATAATTGATCGACTGTTCCAAAATTTGCTTTTGGAAATCTTGGGCAGATTTATTGATCAATGCTAAATTTGTGATTTGACGATTAGTGTAAAGTGTAGAGAAGCTATGTGAAACAATGCGATACTTTTGCTTGAAATTTCTCAACCATGTTGGACTTGCCTTAAAATTAATTTCCAATAATTTTGATCTTGCAATGGCCCAATGACATAAATCGATATCGTGAATTGGCAAATATTGGCAGCACGCAATGGAAAACTTGTCAAACACACATTTTTCGATTTTGATAATCTTATCGCAATATCTGCTGTGGTTTTCAACTAACTTCTTAATGTGTGTCAACGCTGTGCGATTTTGCACTCGCGAAAATCGATTTTGAATTGTGGCAAACCTGTATTTTGGATATTTTTCCACAAATTTGACACCATATCCTTCATTTTCCAGGGAGTGGCTCCATTGCTGTCAGTTGATATTTCCATGTATTCTTGATCGGAAATATATTCTTGATCATCAGTATCTTCTTGATTGTTGATACTACTGCATCCTTGGCCGCCTGACAGTCAGACAAACCGAATTCGTTGTTGTCCTCTTGGCCAAGCAAAGGAGAAACATTAACGTAATTGTAGTCAGCTATTAATGTTTGCAAATCAATATACAAACATGTTGCCATTTGAATTTCTTCTTCAGTAATTTCATTGTTTCGATCAGGCGAAACATTTGCAACAACATGCAAAAAAACCTTTGTTACATTTAACAGGTTCATAATTAGTTAAATCCAAAAGAAAACAAAGTTTCTGCATGGTACAATTGTTTGCTTTTATATTTATATTCGACCGCGCACTTTTCTACTTTGTTTTTTTTTTAATTTGGGGCTTTGCCAACAATAGCCATTGGCCCTTCAAAAGTGAAAAAATTTGCTTCCTGCGGGAACCAAACTTGGATGAAAATGGTTGAAAGCTCGACGCCCTAAGCACTACACCACATACACTGACTTTCTGTACTTTTCCTCTGGTACTTATTATTATTAACAAAAACAAAAGTGTAAACAAAAACTTAAATAGGGTCCACCAGGAAAAATGAACATCACTTTACATTATCAGTTTTTAAGCCCCTATCAATTGAATTACGTCTTGCTTCATTCCGAGCATAGCACCCCAAAACATTCCCTCATAAAACAGAGTTCAAAAACGCTAATCACCAACTCGATACCCACCCTGGTTGGAGAGTCGAGGCGCCGCGTGGCGAAACCAGAGTATTACCAATTGTACAAAAGTGAATTTGCGGGTTGATGTTTATTTATGTTGTGCGGCGACTTTTATATCGTCATGTCTGTTCATTTGATTAACATTTTGAACTTTCGGCATTTGATATGTTTTTGCTCTTAAGCCACATGCACAAGACACAATATAGTTAACAAGCGGCTATAGTTGACAAGTAACTATAGTTCATCTGTAACTACAGTTCATAAACAATAGTTCACGATCGATTGTAGTTCATCAAAAACTATAGTTCTCGATGATTATAGTTCATTAAGTTTGAGAATAATAATAATCGTAATCGTATCGCAGTCGAAAACGCGCATGGGCGTTTCCATGACGTTGTCGAAATTGCAACAATAAACGGTGACGCCGTGGAATTCGATCGTCTATCGAATTAATTTCTCCTCCGACAGCGAATAATGGGCTTCGTACGTGACGGCGTCGTGCAGACCTTTCTCGACTTGTTGCTTGATCGCCCAGTACAGCGGTTGCGCGAAACGAGCAAACATGCGATTCTTCGCTTAAAAACGAGAAACGGCCTCGTTCGGCTTTGGTAAAACATTAAAAAATACACTGGCTACCGCGCGAAACGAGCAAAAATGCCTTACCACGACGTATCTGTACAGCAGGAACATGTACCAAACGCCCAACATTCGTTCGGCGACCGATTCCGACCAGCGAAACAAAATCTTCGGCTGATATCGTCGTTCGATCGTTCGATCGTTCGTTCGATCAGTTCGACGAGCAACGCTTTCAGTATGTCCGTGCAGTATTCCAATTTTTCCTGCAGCACGATCATCAGCAGGGTCGACGGTCACGCGACTTTGACTGACGAAATAGCGATTCGTCTCGAGCGTGCGAATGAAGATCAGCAGGAATGTTTTATTCATTAAAAGATGATTGAATTGAGCGAGGTCTTTTTCGATGTGCGCTAGTTTTTGAGGATTACCTGCAAAAATGTAAAACTATAGTTCAGGAGGGAATATAGTGAACGGACGTCTATAGTCGACGTTAGTCTATAGTCGGTGGGCGTCCATAGTCAATGCACAACTATACTATGTAGAAGTACCTGAGCTGCCCTCTGTCAACATGAGCAGTTATCTGTCAGTGACTTCTCCACCATCCACGCGTGCCCCCAGAGGCAGTGAGCCTGTGTTACTGGCCTCTTTGGAGCAAGCGCACTATAAATGAGCTAGCGACTCTAGAAGTACTATCATTCAACAGAGTTTATCACTCTATAGTTGAACCATAGCTTAGGGAGGGGACGTGCGATCATTGCCACTCGGCCCTCCGCGACCCTAAAAACAAAAAGAGCTGTTGGAGAGAGAGCACTGGAAATAGAAGAAAAACATTATGGACCGACACTATGAAGTTGCGAGTACATTGGAAAATTTAGGCAACGCTTATAGCAGATTATATAAAAACATGCATCGCAAAAACATCGGATCAATTAAACATAATGACATGGCATTGAAACGAGCGCCTGAATGGAAAATTAGTCAACACGAACCATTTGGAGACACTGCTGGTAACATTGGAGCGAAACGAAACTCGAATTCGGTTGTCGAAATTTTACAGGATTGTGAATGCGAAGCATATTGATCGAACAAGAAGCAACAGTAGAAAAGCCTGCTTATCATATTTCTACATTCGATGATGAGGAATTGTCAAGCAACTTCGGTCAGTGTCCTCACTTGCACTACGTTTAATAATTATCACAAACTTTAATACATGTATTTAGCGGACATATCCCTAATTGACAGCCATGCGAAAGTCAACAAGCTGAACTTTGATTCCTTATCTATAATCGAACATGGCGGTTTTGCAAAAGTTTATTCGGGAATTTACAACAATTCACCAGTGGCAGTTAAAAAGTTTGCATCATTTGTTAATGATGATGCTTGTTTGAAAGAAGCTCGTCTATTAAAGCAAGTTTTTTTATGGCTTCTAACAACTTTTGTTGGAAGCCAACACTTTTTTGTATATTGATAGTGATGAAATAGGAAAATCTCTCCTGCCACATACACTATGAACAAACAAGCCACATACACTATGACCAGAAAGTATCTGGAAAATAAAAAATATGGCAATGCTTACTGTTAAAAATGTATGTATATGGGCCAAAAAATGTGGGCTTTCCTCTGATACTGTATATCATTTATTGAAATCGCTTAATTAGTAAGTTAACAGTGCATTAAAAACTGGAGGCCACAAGGGGTGACCAAATACTTATGACACTGACTATATTTTCAATCTTCAATCAAATTGTAAGATTTTCTCTATCTGATCAGATTGCAGTATCACAAAGTGTCTAGGTTTCAGTCTTTTCTTCATGGTTTTCAAGTCTATGTGTTTCAATAAATTAGAATACGATTAAAAGATCTTGTTCACCTCAGGGCAGTGACGTACCATTGTTCTAGCAACATCTCATATGATATCCAGACTGTCAGTCGTTTGCACTTCGCAAAGCTGGAATCTACAATGCTACTGCGAGCTACAAGAAGATTTTCAGAAAATGTGAGAAATTAGAACAAGAAAACACTAGTAACTTGCCTGGATGGCAAATGGCTTGCCCAGAAACAAACAAAAAATGGGAGAGCGGGTGGGGAATAAAGGTAAAAGTGACATCCAATTATTAACTTCATAAAGTTCATAAAATGTGAATAAAATGTGTGCTCTTTAGAATAATAGATGTGATAAACTTAATACTTGATTAACTTTATCTTCATATAACTTTTCTCTTGATGTATGATGACCGAGTAATAAAAAATGAATGCAAATAGAAATTGTCTACATAATACTACAGAATGCATTGTTCAATTTTTCCAAACCAGATCTGGAATTCTTTTGCATATGATTCCCAATTATTATTTCAAAATCCGATAACAATCGCTGCAGGTTTTCATGCAATTTTGCTCTGACCAAACTTCATCACAGCATTTCGCATCATCAGCGTACCACATGCCGTTTTCATTCCCATTCCATGTTTGAGACACCAACTTTTTTCCATTCTATCTTTGCATTCTTCTGATCTTGGCCGCATTGGTAGGCTAAATTTATCTTTATTACATCGAATCTGATCATATCGTTTCAACCTCGAAGGACTACTTGGGATTTTAACAGCACCATCATCAAAAGCATGTACAGTGAAATAGAGAATGTGAACTCGCCATAGTGCATAATACTTTCGTAATCGTATGGAGTTAAAATCACGAAACCATTATTTTTAGTTAAAATTCTTAATTGAGCAGTTTCGGTTGGGTGAACGTTTTTGTAATCGACAGAAATAAATTGATCTCAGTCCTCGCGACAGTACTCGTGCATAAATCTGAGAGCTTATCAATTCGCACAGCATAATTCCTTTGGATGAGCAGTAGCATGTAGCAGTTTAAACCCACACTAAATACACAAAATTGCAATAAAGTTACGTACCTAATTTCAAAATTCTGAAAAGTACAAAACTGTTTCAGAGGTCCCTACAGTAAGGTTGCAGATTGGCGAGATTCGATTATAAATTTAGGCTCTACCCATGTCAGATTTATATGTTTATTTTAAAGTCCATTCACAATTGCAAACTCAAAAAGATTTCAGTAAGAATTATGTGCAGGTACAACAGAAATACAATTATAGTTAGTTTCAACGCCAAGGGGCCGTTCACAGTATCATTAGTACAAAGTATAACTTAATACTAATGATATAAAATGTATTGAACCTGCGGATCAGATTTCACTTCTTTATGGATCAGGGATCACTTCTTTATGTCTGCTGTTCCTACTGTGAACGGCCCCTTGGCGCTGAAACAACTTATAGTGAAACGCTTACACTTAACAAAATGGTTCACCTAATTTTTGAGTGGTCTTTAGCATAGTGGAACATTTCGTAAAGTGTAAGTAGTTCAAGTTACACCATACTTGCAAATCATTCTTACTGTAATCTTTTTGAGTTCGTAATTGTAAATGGGCTCTGGTATTAAAAATTACTGTGACAAAAGTTGCAATCACGAAACTGTTTTTGACGTTTTGAAATAATTTTATGTAATTTTTGTATGATTTGTTCCGTAAACTAAATAAATTTAACAATAAAACTGTTTCTTCGCGTCACTTTTCTTTTTTGGGACCAAATTATGGAAAACGGTAAGTACACATTTCCAAAAAATACAGTAAACTCGCAAAAAAGCGTTTCACAGATTTACAGGCGTCGAGGCGTCAGTTGCAAACTAGTGGCAATGGTTTGAAAAAAGCCAACTTTTTCTGTTTTTCGCGTGAGTCCTTTTCCAGTATTTAAATTTTTTACACATTTGAACAAATAGGACAGTAAATGAAAAATGTTTCGATATAATGTAACGGGTCGACCACTAATGATGTTAATAGTGGCTCAAGGTTACGGTATTTTACAGTGACTAAGGGTTTGTTAGCGACTGATAGGCAAATTGGGGTTTACAATTTATTAGAGAGACAAATAAAAGCAACAACACACAATGGCTAATGTAGAATACAAGAATCAAACAATGCGAATAATAGCTTGATTATATAATAAAATTAAGCATGTCCCTAGCGGAAAATGATTGATGTTCACTAGGGTGTTCCTTATTTTTCAGTTTTCAAAATATGAAACAGGCGCCCCCTAAAAGTGTTCCAAATTGGTTGAAATGAAACCCCAAAAAATATTTTTCGAATCAATTAATATTTAGGGTATGCTCAGTGACCTTGAGTTTTCTCCATAGGGCAGTGTTTCTCAACCTGGGGTCCGCGAAGGTTCTCCAAGGGGTCCGTGAGTCGTATCCTAACTTTCATATAAAGAATACATTTTAAAAAATAAAGAACAGCGCGAAACAAGCAAAATGTGACCGTAATTGATGGCGGTTGATCGTCAAGTACGTTCGGTTTTATTGCAATTGCTCGTTTACTGTGCTGAAATTCAGAAAAATCATCAAATTCGATTTTTTTCTAGTCGAAAAATTTCTTTTTGTAAAAATTTGACAAAAATAAACTGTTCGTTCAGCGGCTTTTCGGTGAATGTCTCGCGAATTTTCCCAGAAACTCGCTCGCCCCGACCGATTTTTAGTTTTTGAAACGACTTTTCAGGCTATTTTCGAGCTTTCTCTTGAATCAAGCTTCCTCGCCGCCAATCGATTTAGTCTGGCGTGGAATCGAGTCTTTTTTATTTTCACGATAATTTACCCTTATTTAATAATGTCGGATGCTCAATCGTCTTTGCTATTAAAGAAACAAACGCCAAACTTCCTCCAATATGATTCAATCTGTTCTAAGTCTTGCTCATAATGGCTTTTCAATGATTCCTGAACATTTTTTATTGCTAAGTCGGCTGTAAAACAAGATTACTGAAAAAATGAATTTACAATTCTCGCTTTTTTTACTTTTACCGTAACTTGAACTGGTGGTAATAGATCCAATTGGAGTCGTCCATATTAAATGATCATTTCTCGATTCATTCAATTTAGTACGAATTACATTCAACAAATCGGTGTAATTTTTTTCGTGACAGGTCTTTTGTAAAGGGATAAAAATAGATTCACTTTTAGGCTTGAGCAATGCGAATAAAACCTAGGCGAAAGAAATGATTCGAAAATGAACAGATTTCAAATGGAAATTAAAAATAACTAACCACTATCTTTTCTGTTGTTGTGGAACACGATTTTATCAAATCAATTTCGTCCACAGTCAAGAAATTTTCTAGTTGTAATCTTGGATAGAATAATTGGGGATCGATTTCAAATTCGCCCCATTTTGTTTTAATTTCATCCAACACATTCCACAGCTCGGGTTTCATTTTTAAAACTATGCTCGACTTGTCTCTTCTGTTAATGCACGTCGACACAAAAACTGAACTGCTCTATGGTGTAAACAACTCCTTATCACAAAAATTTATCATTTGCTAAAATGGTGTCCGACCCCCCTCCCCCTCCCCCCTTAGCAAGACTCGCTTACCCCAACTTCACAAAAATTGCAACGTTTATTATTGTAAATAAAAAGTGTTCTTCATGATTAACACTCAATATTCAAAATCGTATTCATCAATTCATCATCTGAAGAAAAGCAGCGACTCAGTACAGAGCACTTGGGAAAAATGTTCTGTGTCTATTTACCTGTTTTTCTATAGTTTTTTTTTCAATATTAACGATAATTTATTTGGAGATGTATTGTAGATAAATTATTTGAAAATAACGAAAGAATGGTATGCTTTGAAAAAGCTGGTCAAAAAATTCTGTGATCTCATCACAATAAAGTCGTTTGCTAAGCCGGCTAGTTGCAAAATTCATCTAATTAACTGAATACTGGATAATAATGGAAAAATCGTTTACTAGCTTAATGCAAAATTCTCGAGTCTTATTTGGCAAGAAATGGATATTTTATGTGTATCTCACAGAAGGAACAACGGGAAGGCTTAAAACAGTGGATGTGGTCGCATTCATATCATTCGATCTTGTGGATTTTATAGGCGACTGAGCCCCGATCACTTTATGAAAAAATGAAGATAAGATCTGGGTTTCCCAGTACTTCATGAAGGAGACTGTAAGTGCTGCATATGCTACTGCTATTCAAGCTAGATCCGAACATCCATATGTGCCCATTAATTGGCTCAAAAGTGTTCCGACTGTCCTTTCGGGGTTTACTCATTTTGTTATCTCCGTATTGGGAAAATTCTCCTACCCTGCCGCACAAATTTGCCTACTTAACGCCACCTTAGTCTGATATTCAAGCCAATAACAAACTGGTTTGAGCAACGGCGACAATGCAAAAATTCAGTCTGACAGGGCAGATAAGAACAAATCGACTGTTAACGAAATCGCTACGAAGGTAGTTTCGGTCATAAATCATGAAACAATGGGAAGACTAGAAAAGAAAAAAGAAAAAAGAAAGAAAAAAGAAGGAAAAAATTCACATAAAGCGATTACCAACGAGCAAGCCCAGAGAGTTCGCAAAACAGTGCCAAATTTAACAGAGCCATTTGATTCTAACTTAATGTTTGGAGAATTAGCTTATCTAAAGTCAGCAGTCCTCACATGTATTAACCCAACAGTAGATCTCTGGGATTCTCAGAAGGCCTTACTGAAATCCAAATGGAAAGATGCCTTCACACCAGATATTGGGCTCAATGATAGTGTTGTTCTATTACACATCAGGACGGCTGAAATGATTTTAGACGCAACAGAAAAAGAGTTAAGAGATATTTTAGTATCGCGATCTTACAGGAATTCAAGTGCAATAACTGATGTGAAAAGGATATAATGTATATATCCAAGGATTTTTTTGCTAACACGGATAGCATTTATATAAATCTTTGTCCATTGATGGTAAAGGGTGTCCAGTAAGTTAACATACAAAGAGAAAATGGCCTGGTTTTTCAGTTTGTCAGTCAATAGAAAAGTCA